>APFE030239739.1:87395-145056 GCA_000404065.3 Pinus taeda | reverse complement strand
GGGGTCCACCTTGACACCTTCACGCCCCACAATGTGGCCCAAATACTCAACTTCTTCCATGCCAAACGCACAATTAGAGATATTGACAAATAATTTATGCTTGCGGAGCAGTTGCAATAGTAGATCGACATGCTGAAGATGTGCCGCCCAGGTGCCACTATAGATGAGAATGTCATCGAAGAAGACAAGGACAAATCTTCTGAGATATGGTTTGAGGATGTGATTCATAAGACTCTGAAAAGTAGAAGGGGCATTACAGAGACCAAATGGCATGACCAAGAACTCATAATGGCCTTCATGAGTTCTGAAAGCCGTCTTGGGAATGTTGACTTCCTTCATGTGAATTTGGTGGTAGCGGGAGCGAAGATCCAACTTGGTGAAGAATTGAGCCCCATTGAGTTCGTCCAGAAAATCGTCAACCACCGAAATGGGAAATTTATCTTTGACTGTTAACTTGTTGAGGGCCCTGAAGTCAGGACACATCCGCCACTCCCCATCTTTCTTGAGGAGCATGACCACTGGGGATGAATAAGGACTAATGCTGGGACGAATGACACCTGCTTCCAACAATTCCTTGATGATTTTTTCTATTTCATTCTTTTGAGTGAACGGATATCTGTATGGCCGCACATTTGGGGGTTGAGCCCTTGGAACCAAGGTGATGCTATGATCATGTTCCCCTCGCGAGGGTGGAAGCTCATGAGGCTTGTCAAAGACCATTCGATGGGTATTTAAAAGCTGCTGCATCTCAGGATGAATTCGCAGAGGTCTGGTTTCGACTACCTGGATGGCATTAAATTGTGCTACTACTCCATGATGGCCCTTTTTTAACAATTTTTCCATCCGATGCGAGCTGATGACAGAGGGCGCTCCTGCTGGAGGCCACGGAGGGTATGTGTGGAGTTGTTCTGCTTAAAACTCATATATAACTCCTGGAAATCCATTGTGATTGGCCCAAGGGTGCGGAGCCATTCAACACCTAGGACAATGTCGCATCCCCCCATGTGTATGGCAAACATGGGTTTTCAACTGATAATCCCCCATTTGAAGTTTGACATTTTCACAACGGCCTTCACATTTCATTGTGCCCCCATCTGCAATTTGGACCTGGAAGTTAGAGACTGCCCATACAAAACAATGCGCTGCTTCTGCGATTTTTTGATGGATGAAATTATGGGTACTTCCACTATCAATCAAGACTATTACTGGGCGATGTTTAAGAAAACCCCTGATTTTGAGAGTTTGAGGGGAAGAGATTCCTACCAACGCATTGAGCGAAATCACTGGGTCGTCAGATACAATCTCTTTTTGGTTGTCTTCTTCTATCGCCTCCTGTTCCTCAAGAGGTGGATCTTCCTCAGTGGAGCTGTAGTCAGTGGCATCAATTTGAAAAAACTTGGGCTCCTTACATTTATGGCCAGGGGAATATTTTTCATCACAGTAGTAACATAGTCCTTGCTTCCTTCTCTCAGCCATTTCCTGAGGTGATACCTTTTTTGGACCTTAAGTGTCTGAGTCGTGGTATGAGCTTGTGGGGGACGACCTTTAGTGGGGAAATTGGGGCGGATGTATTGGGCTGTTATGGCACGTTCCACCTTACGGGCTACCTGGCAAGCTTCCGTCCATGTGGGAGGGTGGTGGAGTAGAACTTGAGCTTTGATGGCTTCTTTAAGACCACTGATAAAAAATTCCGTGTAGAACTCATCGGAGAGATGCTGAGTACGGAAGGCTAAGGCTTCAAAAGCGGTGATATATTCATCCACTGTACCCGTCTGTCGGAGCTTAGTGAGACTTCCTAAAAAGGAGTCTCCCTGTTCAAAGCGATCTTGAAGAGCTTTGGCAAATTGGACCCAACTCGAAAAAGGTGCATTGCGACGCTGATGCCATTCCGCCCATTGCCATCGTTGACTGTCCAAGTACATGGTCACCACTCCAATCTTAGTCCAATCATCTTGGAGACGATTTAATTTGAAATATTGTTCCATTTGTGCTAGCCATGCGGACGGGTTAGAACTGTCAAATTTCTGCATATCCAACTTGGGAGGTCGCTGACTGGGTGGAAGATCTCTGTTGGGTGGTGGATGGGTGTGCCAGACGTGAGCTAGACTCACCCTCATGGTGTACATGGTCATTATAGTGGTCCTCGAGAGCTGTCTCCTTGCCCTTATCGAGTGCTTGCTATACTATGCCAGATAGTTCGTCAAGCGTATTTTTGAGCTCATTCATACATGTTTCAAGTTTGTCTAGTCTTTCATTGGCCATTGCTTGAGCTCTAGTTTCTACCATACACCAACTTGATGAAAAATTGGGACCGCACAGAAAATTTTTGTGAAGAAATTGAATGGTACCACCGTGCTCAGCTCGTTGTCATGATGCTGATGGGCTAGATCACAAATAAGTGCTTCGGAAGATCTCAGACTTTTTTTTTTTTTGAAAGCTCCTAATGGAGTTTTACTCCTTCTTGATCAATACTGCAGTCGCCAAATCCTCAAAATGTCAATGCCGCAAAAGTCCTGCGAAAATTATAGCCAGGCACAGGAACCCTTCACAACTACTCCGATCTGGTGGATCTGAGAGATCTGAATCGTGGATCACTGCTGCTGCTGATCTGATAGAGTTGCAGGACTGATGTCTGCTGCTGCTGCACTCGCTGATCTGGAATAGATGATGTGTGATCCCTCGATAGAAAGGGAACTATGGTCTTGAGGAGTGTTAGGTGCTACAGATCACAATATACATAAGGGTTTGACAGTAGTACTCGGCCCAATGTTTCAGGGCTCTAACTAAGGAGGATCGACCGTACCCTTAGCCGTACAACCCGACTACCCTATCGTACGGGCGAGTAATCTCTCCGAGTGCTGTTCTCAGTGTACTATAGCCACGAGACGGCCGACGATTTATCTATGGCGAGGTTTCAAAGGAGCCTAGGGGGCTTTCGATATACCCAGAGGGTACGTGGAAGACAGTCCGTGCACGATTCTGTCTAATGCGCTACTACTCAAAGGGGTACCCACAGGGGTTACAAGGGAGTCCAACAGACGTGACCACCTCTTGTATTTCCTGCGTGCATGCCTCCCCAAATCCGCAGATTTATGCGCTCAACAACAGATCTCGTGGTTTAAATATGCCGGAACACGTCTCTAGCCAATTTTTTTTTTTTTGCTACGAAATTGAGATCCCACCGGCCCTGGAAAGTGCTCTGATACCACTTGTTATGCTCTTAACCTGCAAATGATACCCAAATACAAAATATGCGAAGAAAAGATACCCAGAACACATAATATGCGAAGAAAAGATACCCAGAACACAGAATAGCAATGATTTTATTATTCAGAGCGTATTGTTCACTTGCCTCTTCGAGGGGGCAACCTCCAATAGAGCAGAGCTCGATTACAAAATAAGACACGATGCTCCTTGCATGGAGTCTCTATCCTTTATATATGACTCATACATGCAATACCACGGGCCAATACCGTGGTATTAATAATACCATCTATCTAATACTACGGCCCATTTGCAACTAACTGTGGTTCCGTTATTAATTGCGGATTAACCACTTACAATTATTAATATGGGCTTTATTGACTCTTGACTATGATGTGATCCCATTACATAAATAAGGGGGTTAGGGTGGGACCCTAACACAAGGAGAGCGAGGCTCACCATATCATCATCGACAGTAGTTATTCCCACACTGCCAAGCTCATCCCTACAGATGGTGAGCTTCTTCATATATGTGGAAATAGTATCGCCCTTCTCCATCTTGATTCTTCGAAGCTTATCCTTGAGCGCCAATTTCCTTTGGTCGCCACTGTTTTGGTAGAGATCCTTCAATGTCTTCCACATTGAAAATATAGTATCATTCCCATGGAGACTCGAGACAATATGATCTCGAACTCCTTCAAGGATGATCCGTCTCGCCTTCACCACACACTTCTTCCACTCAGCCAACTCTTTTGCATTAGTTGAAGCAGGCTTTGGGATTTATTGATCAATGAATTCCTTCAAGCCATTGTCTTCTAATATAGCCTCCATTCTATCTTCCATGCTATGTAATTCGAGCTACCTTCCAAGGCATACTCGAGTCTCAAGCCATAGAACGCCATTGGCCAACCTTGAAGTATGATATGAATTCGATTTTCACCTGCTACCCCGAACTTCAAACTTCGAATTCTCTTCTCAGTATATTGTTCAAAGCTCCAATAAACTTGGCTCTGATACCATGTAGAATATTTCTGCAAATCCACCTCTGATACCATGTGGAAAATCTAGTGCATGTTAACCCAATAATGCAATATAAATCAAAGTAGAATACTATGACCTACTTCTACTATAAATTTGTGTAAGCTTAAAGATCAAGTTGAACAATATAACCAGAAGAAGAAGAATTAATGCACAATACACATGAAAATACTTTAGGGAAAGCCTCAGCTAAAAACCCCACTATATGTATTATCATACAAGGTGGAAATACATAGGAATTATACAAAGCCTTAGCTCCCACAGCTAGCCAACTCTCAGTACAATCCTCACAGATGCTCACAGGAAATCTTGGCTTCTCACCAGCCTTCCTCTCTGCCCTCCAAGCTCCTATTTCCTTGTGTTGTTCCTCTGGGATGATTCTCCTTCAAACAAGTGGAAGACTCATCTACCAAGTAGATGATCACCTGATCTCACACACTGTCAGAACTGCACAATCTTCAAGGAATGATACCTTGACTACATGCATGAGTTTTCTTTATAAGAAAACACATGCAATTGATAGTACACTATCCTTGAATTTAATCTCAATTGGGTCTTTCTGAGAATAGACATGCATGAGTTTCTGATGAGGGAATCTTCAATTAACTGGAGTACACTAGTTAGTGCATGCATGCATCAACTGACTGTTAACTCAGCATTAGTTCCTCAAACAATGTAGAACTAATTTAACTGGATTTACCTCAATAAACTAAATTAACTAATTACAACTCAAATATAACTCAATCTTTTCTCCTTAATTTAAGGCTTATCTCCTTAATTTAAGGGATAACTCTTGCATGACTTCAGAAAGACTTCTAACTTGAATTTCTCCAACTAATAAAGTCAAAATAACTTAATTAATCATTTCCAAGTAGCTGTTAAGGCTAAATTGGATTTTAATTCACAATTCAATTCAAGGACAAACTAAATTGGAATATTCTTGTTGCCACATTTCAACATGTGGGTCATGTGGTGGTTGGGACCATGATGCCTCTCACTCGAGGGGGATGAAGGCAATTATCCCTTCCCACACTTCAATGATGTTTTTCACCCCATGTGGTAACTAATTTATCTATTTTATTGTGTTCTTCTATTATTATTATTATTTTTTATATTTTATTATTTTTAATTTTACTATAACTAACAATAGTTCTAATATTATCAATTTTTTTATTAATACTTTTAACATTATTATTAATACTTTAATATTATTATTTATCTATAATACTATAGTATTATTTATAGTGTTATTATTAATAATATTTCTTGTAATAATAGTATGAATACTATTAATTAAATTGATAGGTTAGAATTTTAGTTTAATTATCAATAATTATTAGGTGGATGATATGGATTAAACTTTCGTAGAATATTCATAATACTATGCACAAATCAAATGCTGAGTTTTATCTCCAAAGTAGTTATCTCATTTTTATCCTTTTAATTAAATTAATTAATAAAAAAAATGCCATATGAACAATTGTCAAAATAAATGAGTTGTGGTTTTCTTGGCATGTGGTATTGATAAGCCATGGTACTCGCCCATTATATTGTAATAAAGCCTTTTACGTATTAAGAATCTCCATGGTAAAATGGGGCTAAATATCCATGGTTGAGAATCTTGTTCCATGTTTCTCTAAATATATATATGTTTCACTTATATATTTTATTCTTTTATAAAAATAATAATAATACTAATAAAGTTATAATTTAGCTACTTTTGATGATTTTTTAGCAAGGTGAAATGTATCATAAAGGAAGTGTTTTGATGCTTATTATGGATTGATGTCTATTGACATTTACCAGTCATTTTATTTATATGGATGCGCTAGTTATGTCCATAGGCACTCCTATTTTGAAATGAGACTTATATAATTTTAATTTAATTATCAATCATTATTAAGCATTGTAGGGATTTAACTTCCTTATAATATTTTAGAATAATTTTATTGCTCTAAGAGAAGCGATATCCATATGGAAGAGATGTTGCAATGTCTTGTTATGTTATGTGATCTAAACATTTTGACTCATTGCATCTAGAGGTGTTCTCCAACCTAGTATAGAAGAGATGTTGTAATGTCTTGTTATATTATCATTATGTTATGTGATCTAAACATTTTAACTCAATCAAATTACTGGAAGTTTTTGGACTCTTGGTTTTGACAACTCATGGTTTTTCTGGCATGGTATGGCCTACTAAAAGGCATAAAATTCAATTATTTTTATTTTTATTTTTATTTTTTTGAAGCAATCCAGTGAGCCCAGGAGGCTTTGGAGGCTAAGGGGAATCAAACCCTAGAACAAGCCTAGGAGCAGGTTAGGAAAAAATTTGTTAAATGGTACAAAAGGCAAGCAAGACGAAAGAGTCCGTTAAGCATAAAATGGCTGAAGTAGTTGAACGAGTCAAGCAATCTCAGGAGGAGGATCAGGAGAAAATGATTGAGTCCTGCAAGTTTTTGGCAGGGCAGCTGGAGTTGGACTTAGATGGTTACATTTTGACAAAGCTTGGAACCACCTAGACCAATACTCTAGGGGTTTTCGCCACAAGAGATGCTTAAGACGAGAAATGGTGCCAAGCCATCACTGTTGCCGACACATGTATGTTTATGTCTCCAATGGATCAGGTGTTTTTTATCTGTTACATTAATTTTGGAGATTCCTTTTCATTTCAATTTCGCCACATGGTTGTGTTTCAGCATGGCTGTTGTCTGTGTAAATATTTGTGTCCGATTTTTGTCTATATATGTGTTTTTTGCATCCTAGATTTGAGCTAAAGATGAATACATTATACTTTGATTTTAAATATGTTGTCTAGGGTGCATGACATGGTGGCTTCACTGGGGGAGCAATACCATACCACGTGTGTTCATATTAGGGGATATATATTGAGGAAAAAATGACATAATATATTGAGCATACAATATGCCCTATATAATTTTTATATTGGTAGATATAAAAAATGGAGTTCAAAGTTAATGAAAAAATATAAATGGGTATAAAAAATTAATGAAAAAATAGATACCTACAATATCTAGTGAAAGTAGGGGATTTTTAAATTGGGAAAGTGTATTGGGTTTGTATTAGTAGGGGGTTAAATAATGTTATTTTTAGAGATATTTTCAAATATGTAGTCAAATTAAGGATATTGTTTAGTATGTCACGAACACACATGATAAGTCAAATTGGAAAAGTGTATTGGGTTCATATTAGTAGGGGGTTAAATAATGTTATTTTTAGAGATATTTTCAAATATGTAGTCAAATTAAGGATATTGTTTAGTATGTCGTGAACACACATATGTCAAATTGGGAAAGTGTATTAGGTTTGTATTAGTAGGGGGTTAAATAATGTTATTTTTAGAGATATTTTCAAATATGTAATCAAATTAAAGATATTGTTTAGTATGTCACAAACACACATACACACATGATATGTCAAAAATTCATTAAATAAAACTCCATAGTACATAATAGTATTAAAAACCAAACACATAAAACTCCATAGTACATAATAACATTGAAAGCCAAACACATTTCACAGAAAATAGAGATACAAGATGATACTTATGATTTACTGATTTAAATTTTGAATGCAAAAACATTCATGGTTCCGAACAATTTTTTGAAAAAATGTTAATTTACTCCGCTCTTTAAATAGTAACGTAAGAACAAACTGCGTAATAACTTCAAATACCAATTTTAAAATTGATTTTATTAAAGTTGATTGCCTTGTATCATATTATTATGAAAGGGTGGGAATCTCGTTTTCCATCAGAGCGTTGTTCAAAATGAATTAAATAAATTATTAAGTCAAATTAAAATACATGATAGTTTTGTAATTTAATATTATTGGTAAAATATAATTTATTATTTTAAAAAATATCATGTAATTATTTTAATTTTGGAATCTATTAAGGGTTGAAAGAGATCAAATTTTTCAGATACAAACTCTTTTAGAATCTCTAAAGTAGTTATTTTTTTTTTCTTTTTCTAATTAACTTAATTAATTAAAAAAAATAGCATCTAGACAAGTGTCGCATAAAACGAGTTATTGTTTTTTGAGCATGTGGCATTCATAAGCCATGGTATTGTATCAAAACCTATTTATATATTAATAATTTTCATGATAAAATGAGATAAATCTTAATTTTGTTTTTTTAAATGTATGATGATGATGATGATTAACATCAAAGAAAGAGAATCTAATTGTAATTATTTAGGATCTTATTTCTTTGCTCAAAAAGAAGGGAAAGAAGTGCACCAAGATCACTATAGTTGGGTTGACTTAGTAAGTTGAGAAGATTGGAAGTGTGACAGATGTTAGAGAAATGAGAGCGGATGTGAGTAAGGGTCGGACAATCTAAAGGAAAGTGTTTTTTATCCTCCACTTTCTTAGTATGACAAAGATGACAAATTATATCATCCCAGGGAGTCATGGGAGTATACCACCACCCAGTTTCACTTTGCAGTTCATGAGAGTTAGTTCTAATCTTAGCGATGTTCACCTTTTTGTTCGAGCTGGTCAAATTAGAAATATAATTCTGGTTCTCAAGGGTGGGGTTGATCACCTCCTTATAATATCTTAGTTCCTCCTACCCTCCAACTCTTTATCATCCCATATCTTATCCTTAAATTTAAAGGCGATAGTATCTTTGACACTATCATTGCTTCCTAGGATGATCTCCTCATTTACCCCCCAGTGTTTGAGCCAAGAGTGGGCATCCTTATGCCACCCACGCTTGAGGCGAATATGGGGGTTTTGGCTATTTAAGTTGTATATTAATTCTATTTATCATTAATAAAAATTACAAATCGTTAATCGGAAAATAAACTTTGTTACAATACCATAGCTTATTAATACCAAATGCCAAAAAACCATAAGTCATTTCATATGACACTTGTTCATATAACATTTTTTTTTAATTAACAAATTTAGTTAAAAGGGAAAAAATGACATACTTACTTTGGAGATAAATGTCAACTTTTGATTTGTGTAAATTACTAAAAATATTCTATAAGATTCTGTGAAGGTTAAATCTCTACCATCCACATAGTTATGCCTAGGCATGTCTATTTTGGAATAGGGCTTCCACATTTTAAATTTAATTATCAATAATTATTAGGTGGATGTAGGGATTTAACATCCATGGAATATTCTTTGTAAATACACAAATCAAAGACTGAGATTTATTTCCAAAGTAGTTATGTCTTATTTTCCCTTTTAATTCAATTCATTAATTAAAAAAAATTGTTATATGAACAAGTGTCATATGAAATGAGTTATGGATTTTTAGGGATGCTATATTTATAAGCCATGGTATTGGTCCATGATGTTGTAACAAAACTTATTTATAGATTAAGAATCTCCATAAAAAAGTGGGGGAAAATTCGATGGTTAAAAATATTGTTACATACTTTATTTTAATCTATATATGTTTCACTTATATATTAATTCTTTTTATCATTAATAATAAATTTATTATTTAAATAAACTTATAATTTAGTTAATTCTTCGGATTTATTTTAATCACATTGAGAGGCAGAAGATGTGTAATGAATGTCTTATTCAAAATTTTCACTTTGGTCAAAATAACATAAAATAAAATAAAAAATTAATAATAATATTAATATTATAATTATAAAAAATAATTAAACCAACTTAAATCCATCTTAATTCTTGATCTACCAAGCACCCAAAGGGATTAAATCTCTGGAGGTGCAAATCTCTTTTAAAGTGAAAAGAAATTTGATCTCTCTCTGCACTGGATAGATCCAAAGTTAAGATATATCTAGGCTAGTTTTAGCAACTTGAGATGTATGATGAAGTGAGCGTTTTGATGTTTATCATCGACGGATGTCTATTCACATTTATCAGTCATTTAAAGTATATGAATGCTATAGTAAATATTAATAATTAAAGTAAAATTGAAGAAGCCATATTCTAAAATAAACACGCCTATAATAAATCTCAACCTTTGAATTGCGTATATTACTAAGAATATTCTATGAAAGTTGAATCACTACCATCCACCTAATAATCATTAATAATTAAATTAAAATTGTGGAAGCTATATTCCAAAATAAACATGCCTAGCCACTTAATAATATGTAAATAGTCTTTGTCACAATATCATGGGTCAGTACCATGTCTTATCAATACCAACTGCCCAAAAAACCATATCTCATTTCATATGACACTTGTCGATGTGACCTTTTAAAAATTAATGAATTTAATTAAAAGGAAAAAAAGGGCATAACTACCTTGGAGGTAAATCTCAACCTTCAATTTATGTATACTACTAAGAATAATCTATGAAGGTTAAATTCCTCACATCCACTTAATAATGGCATAGTCTAACTTGTAGATGAAATAGTATTTTTCATCGAATCCGTGATACAATTTCAAGAAAGATCATATTTTGTTGTTGTTTAAAATACTTTCTTGAATGCATAAATGGATTCAACACCCTGAAAATCCCCTAGGGCACTTGAATTCTACTTATTAAACAACTTGAACTCAAGTTTTAAAAAAATATGTCGGAATGTGGTTAAAATTAATCATAAAAAAGGGCATTTAATCTATAAGTTAGACTACACCCCTAATAATTATTGATCATTAATTAAAATTGTGGAAGCCCTATTCCAAACTAGACACCACAATCGATTATTATTATTAGCAATAGTATTAATATTATTGATGTTTTTATTATGATGGTTATATTTATTTTATTGTTATTAATATTTTATTATTTTTAAGTTAATTATATTATCTTTGAAAATCAAATTACATCATTGATGTGTTCATTGTCAAAAATACTGACCACATTTTGCCACACAAGAAAACAAATTTGTTGGTCAATATTAAGAAGTACTAAATGTTTACATGGATAACTAGGAACAATAACTAAACAAAAGACTAGATAACATAAAAGAGCTTACTGAAACATAGCCAGAATATAGTCAACAAATCAAGTGTTTAATGATGATAGTGAAATTGGATCCTTCACACTTGAACTAGGTGGCATAGAGTGATTTCTCACATTCTATGTGTCTCTCAATGTGAGTTAAGTGAGCTTCCAACCTATCGAGACAAGCCTGTTGTTTCCACTGATTCCATTGAATATCATTGGCAAAGGAGATGATGTTGTTCTTATCCTCATGTTTATACTTTAAGACTCATCCAAGTAGAGTCTTTAACTACCAATGGAGAATAACATAATGCATTTACAAATTCCTTCTTCCCTTGGTATGAACAAGGTCAGGAAGTTAATGGGAGACCTCTAAAAGTTACAAGTCAAAATAAGCTTACCGATCTTGAGCATCTTGGTTCACAAGTCTCTGAATCTTATCCTGAGTATTATGAGAGGTTGGAAAGTGACAAGAATTCACTTCCTCCTCATCTTACAACTAGGCACATGACCAATTGAGCTAGCCACATCCACCAACCCTACAGAAACCATGCACATTCTGTTGCGATACAATAACTACTATAGGTAATAGACCGACACAATACTAGATAAATAGACCCCACCAATCCCAAATATCATGCCTTGTGAACCACCCCTAAGGGTTGAATATAGTCACAAGAAGCTTGGGATAATTTACTCTCCGCCCATATAGTTTCCAACAAAATATCCTCTATACCCCTATAGGCATGCCCAAACTAGCTGCCCAAGTACAAAGGACAATAAAAATATACTCTGAACCAACCTTGCCTTCTAAGCCAATCACCGAGAGGAATTTTCCATGGACTTATGTTCTTCAGAACAAGAAAACTAGAGATATAGTCCCACTCCCTAGGCATCAAGGCCTCCCAACTTAAGAGAAACAAAACATCAATAGACCCCCATGTAGACCATCTAGAGAAGGCAACATCATACCAATAGTAACTAGAAGCAAAGGAATTTATAATATATGGAAGGAAGAGAAGAGTTATCTACTTAATTCATGGATAAAAGATAAGATAAAGCAACTCAGATGTTCTAAACTCGAATTTGTCTAATAACAATACCACTAGTAGTCCAAATCACTGTCTTGAAAAATCGCTTCAAACCTTGAGGTTGCAATTATTTTGGCTTCTCCAAGTCCATCCTGACAATCATCTCTTTCACCAACCAATATATAAAATCAGGGAATTACAACCTCTATGAACCTCAAATGTCGTGCCACCTCCAACATACTAATTCAAAACTAGATACTCCTACTACCAAATCCATATCTTTAGTTGAAAAACATAGTAATACCATCTTTTCCAACTCTAAAAAGGAAAGGAAAACCCCACCTACAATAGGGAAATTACACATTCATGGTTCATACTCTTGCCTTATAACATAGACTAGATATAAGAAGAGTCCATGATAAGCCTATCCATTAAAAAACAAAGTGACCTTGACATGCCTCATGCATCGGGGATGGGGTGGGTAAGGGGGAAACCATGCCACCGCCCTCTTAATGAAATTCATAGTCGGCGGGGTGGCAAATGCACCCCCCTTATCTCATTTGTCACATGGTTGACCACCCCCTTCAAGGAATTATTATTTATTATTATTATTATTATTTTAACAGAATGACTATATTTGTATTAAAGGACTAGTTTTCATGGCCAAAACCATTTACATGCCTCCATAAATTTGGCTACTGCAAAATTCTAGTCCAACCATAACAAAAATTTCTTGCCACCTCGGGCTTTTTGCACTATAATATTACACTGATATTGCCCATAAACTTTACAAAATTCTAAAAAAAAGTTCAAATTTGTAGTACATATTTTATTTTTAAATAAAATTCCCTAGAGGGGCTTGCTTCTGGATTATTTCCATCTGCCACTTGTTTTGTGTGATCTTGACCAACACACGACAACTCTCCTTCCACGACAGCTTCCTACAGGTTCTTTTTCGGGACAAATAATACCTACCCATCATCATCCTCAACACTCCATGCAACTTCTTGGTTCCGTCTCCAGTTTGACGAACCTCCTCTCCATATGGGCTTGAATCCATACCAATTTGTGATCCCTTAGATTGGACCACTTGTCCCTTTGCTTCTCAATGAACTCTAGCCTCCTATTGGCCAATTCATACATACCCATCAAAGTTTTGGACAACCTCTCCATAGACTTCTTCCAGTGGGGCATTTCACCTGTGACATCTTGGCTATGTTAAGGATGCATCTATCCAATTACTTAGAAGGCCAATTAAATGTGGAGGGAAAGTAGTTGTAACAATTTCTCCTCTATTCGAAGGAGGTAGGAGCAGGGGGGGTGATATATCACCTCGACGACGAAATGGAGATTGAATTTGCATGGGGATTAGAGAGAACCCTAAATAACTAGGCATAAGCACTTGCTTTGTGGCAAGGTTTGAGGATTGCTTTAGAAAGGGGAATACATAAGTTAGTTGTAATGGGAGACTCCATGGTGATAATCCAAAATTTTCATCAAGACAAATATTTCTCTGAGATAGATCAGTCCTCTAGACTCTCGAATTAGCATACAAATCCTAATATTCAAAAATATTTTTTTCTATCATGTCAAAAGAGGGAATATCAATCAACTAATGAGTTAGCCAATCAAGGGGCTTATTTGGAACAAGGGGTGCCCCTACGGGGTCAAGGAAATCCCTCATTTGCTTACATCCCATGAAATCTATTTGGATTAGGAAGGATATTGCAATAAGAAGAATGTCAAATCAAAGGAAATGGGCCTCAAGGCTTGCCCATGTATTTTAAAATTACCAAAGATAATGCGGTGGTAATCATGTCTACGGTCCATCGACTCTTGATCTTGGTTGAGTGCTTCTCAAGGTGGATGAAGAAGGAGGAAAATGTCATTCATAAGGAAGGAAAGTGCCATACCACTAAAAGTACCTGTACTAGCCATAAATTTCTCAAGATCGAAATTTCTATTCCAAACATGCAGAGTAAATTTGAGTTGTCGGAGCATGGGCTAAAGGATTTGGTGTAGAGATCAAGTAATCTAAGAAGGAAATTTAGGCTTAGGAACATTCAATGAAATTTGATGGGAGTTAGTAAGGAAGTTGGAGACCTGACTAATTATAAATGGAGAAGAGTAAGGATGGAGTTGCATTGTATCAAGGTGACGCTCTAACTATTTATCTCCATGGATTCTCCTCGTCGTGAAGACCCTAGAAATGCAAAGATGGTCTTGTGTGTGGTTTCACTGAAGAATGGTTTGGTCAAAGGTAATGTGTATGAAGAGAAAGTCATGCTTGAACCACACTCCCATTTTTCTCTGATTATGCAGCTGTTGGAGGAGATGCAAGAAGCATTGGAGCATCTTCAGCTATCGGTAGATCACTTGGCTACAAAAGTGGAAATCTAGCTTCAAAGGTGGATGGAATTAAGGTGAAGGGGGAGTTAGCCATGGGAGGTGTCCTTAAAGAGGTATTTGGTCTGTAGAACCCGTTCGAGTAGGTAGAAAATCACTCAAGCAATCCTGTGAATCAATCAACCGCAGAAGAGACAATGTCAATGCCGGATGAAGGAGACAATGCGATGGATGAAAGTGACCCTCCAAGAATGTAGAGTCAAGTCCAATTCCACCCTTTTATTTAATGTATTGTAAATATGTAGTATTTTGTGGCATCTTTTGGAGAATTTACAAGTTTAATGTTGTAATAAATATAATTGGTCATATGCAAGAATGGAGAAGTATGTTTTTTGAACAACTCTGGACTTTGATAAACAATGAATAGTATATGTATCTAAGGGTACTAGCCCATTTACCAGATTGTCAATATAAGCTAATCGTTCCTGTTGAAAAAAAACAATTGCTCCTTAGTTCATATTATTTATTAATGCATATTCTCACCAACGACCATGGAAAATTTTAGGGGCTAATATTCGCAAGTGGGCTAATTTTCCATGTTTAAAATTTTTTTTGTTAATTTCCATTTTTTATAAAAATGATTTGCCCAAATTTTACAATATAAAATTATTTTACCTTAAAAATTGCCAACATTATATAAAGAGCATATAAAAAATTGTTATAAATTTGAATAATTTTACAAATACATCATAGTTTTGATATTAGGGACTAGTGAGATTCGCCAATGTTTTTAAACTTCAATATAATTTTCCATCCTTAAAATTTTCCCTGCCAACATCGACTCTTCCCAAGGATAAGCATTAATTTAACTCATAGATGAGATCCACAAATATATTCTTCTGCCATACCGATTGTCCTTGTGCAAAGGGATTGCTTAGGTGCATTAATTTTCCAGACCTCCGAGAGTTTTAGGCATATTCTCAATGTCAAGTGAAGGTACTGCATCACATTAAAACTATACCTTCCTCCATGTAAGAACTACAATGTGTATAGGTGATATCAACCCCATGCTTATCCTCTGATGTCAACTATTCGAAGGGAATGGAATTCCACTTGGTAACAAACATTAATTCTCCTAGATTGATTATCATGCACTTCAAATGAAGCGACCTCCCAAATTTTCGCATTGATTTCTTTTCATTCATGGGATTGGGGGCCCAAGGGCTTGTTCCATCCTAAAATTCTATTAGTCCTTGTTGAAGCTGAGATCCAAGCTTAGAAAACTTATCTACCTCATCATTCAGATTTCTAACGATATGCTGAAAGGATATTTCTTCAAATTTTAAGCATTGAACAACAACACATTGAACAATTAAGGGAAGCCTTGGGAGGCTTCCAAATATTGCCTTGGAAAGTTGCCTTATAATATTTTATTAATTTTATAAAACTAAAAAACATACTTTTTCATGATATTTTATCAATCTAAATCACATTTATTTTAATTAAAAATTATTCAACATTCACAATAATCTCTTTTTAATATAAATTAATTATTTACATATTATAATTAATATATATTATAATATATAGATAAAACAATTATTATACATGTATATATTTTCAAACATTTATTTATATAATTTATAGTAACAAAATTAATTAATTTTATGTTGAATAATATTAATTAAGGAATGGAATACTTCCCACCCCTTTACTTATAATAATTTAAAAGTTAACAAAATTAATTAATTTTATGTTGAATAATATTAATTAAGGAATGGAGTACTCCCCACCCCAAGTCAATTCAATTCCTACTAGTGACATGATGCATATTGCCAATATTGATAGTATAGGTATATTCCTCATATAAAATATATAGCTTTATACTTGTAAAAAAATAATTAAATTTAAGAATACATTTTATTTTTCCAGATATATTTAAATTAAAATAAATTTCCAAAAAATTGTCAAGTCCCACTAGCACAACCAGTTGAGCATGGGCCTTCTTAGTAAGGCGACCTAGGATCAAACCTCACAGGGGTGGTTGTGCCTTGTGCTATGGAGAGAAGACATGCTAAAAATGTTAGAAAATGTAACTATGTTCGGTCTTCAATAATGTACTTGAGTTATTATGAAAAATACTTGTCAAAATAATAAAGAAAATAATTTTGTTATTGTAACAATGACTTATTAAAGCATGGGCTTCATGTTTGGGTCGTCATTACATTAGTCAAAGTCCCTATTATGGACTCCTAGGATTAATATTGAGTTTATAGAGTCATTGTACATTTGAAGAGACCCTTCTTCGGCTTTCAAATCATGTAAAAAGGTTTTGTATCAAGTCAAATATGAATTACATACCCTCCACATCATGTCGGCCTAAGAGAGATGAAGTCAGCATAAGGACCCTCATTCAACCCACAAGAATCCTATACAAGGAGGTCGAAGTCATTTGGAGAATTAATTTTCAAGCAAGTTGGATATCTCAAGAAGAGCTGGAGAAATGCGAAGTCTATTGCCGGGAGGTGGAAAGAAGTGCGAGTTTGGGTAAATCTTTAGAGATTAAGAAAATCGAGCTTTTGGTGCCTCACTCTCTCTATTTTGTGGTATGGGTTGGGAGATCAAAGTCTCCTAAGATTTCATTATTGACGAAAGTTGTTTCCTAGTCGAAGTTGTTGGAAGAGGTCGTAGATCTGGGAGGCTGACATGATGTGGAGGGAAATTTTGGTCTTGGTCTAGGGTAAGGAGTCTCAAAGAATACTATTGAAAGGAAGAATTATCTTGACTAGGTTTTCCCCTTGAGGGGGGTTTTTCCCTGGCATGTACCTATATTTTGTGTCTCTTGTTTTGTGATCTTTATACACACATAATATGGTAATTTCTTGATGAAAGATAAGATAATAGAGAATTAAAAGAAGCCAACACTCTCTTAAGTAATTATCAAGAAAGGAGAATCAAACCCTAGTTGAATATCTTTGATTTTCCAACATGGTTTCAGAGCTAAGGTCAAGAGAAGTCAAAGATCACATTGTTGGCACAAATTCTCCCTCCATGGTGAACTACGTAAGATTGAGTTACGACACTGCTGAAAGATGGATCAAGAAGATCATCTACTACTTATTCAACAAAGTCAAGAGTCAAGGGTTCTCGGCTACTCTTTTAGGTCCTCTTACTGATGACAATGCATGGATCATTGGTAGTGGAGCATCGAGACACATGACAGGTGAAAGTAAGAAACTTCACACGCTATCAAAGGAGCCATCCTCTCATGCAGTGGAATTGGGTGACAAAAAATACATATGTTGTTAGAGGCCTGGGATCAACATCATTGAAGCTGGATAATGGATCAAAGTTACATCTCAACAACATTCTCTATGTTCCAGATTTGAAAAGTAATTTGCTTTCTATTTCTTGTTTAGAAGATAAAGGGGAAGGATTGCTTTTGTTGATGGAAAAGTATTAGTTTGGGTAAAATACTCTAGCATTGACAAAGCTAGGGTTATTGTAGTTCGTGAATGAAGTCTTTACTAAGTTATCACACCATCTACTCAAGCTTTGGTTCATATGGAAGTAAGTCCCATTGAACTATGGCATCGAAGGTATGGTCATCTTCATTATGGGGTCATCCCTACTCTTAGTCAACTGGTTCATGGTATTCCTAATATGAATTTAGATCATGAAGGTGTGAGCAAGGGATGCTCTTTGGGGAAGCATACTAAAAAGCCATTTCATAATAGTGAAACTAGGTCTAAATAAATATTATACCTCATCCATTCCGATGTGCGTGGGCCCATGTCTGACAAATCAGTTGGAGGTCATATTTACTATGTAACATACATTGATGATCATCTAAGGAAGACATGGATCTACCTTCTCAAAACTAAAGATGAAGTATTTGATAAGTTCAAGGAGTTCAATGTTGAAGTGGAAACCCTAACTGAAAGAAAGATAAAGACTCTGAGGTCTGAAAATGGTGGGGAATACACTTCTAAAGAATTGATTGCATATTTTAAGGATGTAGGTATTAAGAGGAATCTCATTGTTCGCTACTATCCAAAACAAAATGGATTGGCCGAAAGGAAGAATAGGTCAATTTAAGAAGGCATTCGAACTGTGCTCCTTGATCAAGATCTACATAAGTTCTTATGGGGTGAAGCAGCGATGACTATCGTGTACATTTAAAATAGAAGTCATCATAGGAGTCTTGATAATAATACACCTGAATAAGTATTCGTAGGGAAGAATCTGAGTGTGGATCATGTCTGAATCTTTGGAAGTCCAACATATATTGATGTTTCACAGGACAAGTGAAAGAAGTTGGACTCAACAAGCATCAAGGGAATATTCGTTGATTATAGTCTTTCCTAAAAAGAATATAGAATTTATTTAAAGGAAGGAAGACACATTGAAGTAAGAAAAGATGTCATATTCAATGAACATCAAGATTAAAAGAAATCAAAGGATATTCCTATTGATTCTAATGACGAAGAAGTTCCCGTATTTGAAGAAGAAGAAGTTCATCATGAGAACTCTACTACAAATGTTGAAGAAGAAGGACCAAGTGAGCCTATTGAATCGGTGGTTGTCCAACCCACATGGAGGAGGCCAAATTGGTTGAAAGTTACATTAGAATATGTTAAAGGACATGAAGCTGCGAAAGGGTCCTCCAGCGAAAGTAAGAAACCGAAGAGATATTCTGGATATGCTGCATATATGACAAAGCTAATTGAAGTCAAACCATCTACATTCAAGGAAGCTGAGCATGAAGAGGTTTGGAAGACATCTGCGCAAGAAGAATACCAATCCATCATGAAGAATAGGGTTTGGGATATCGTTCCTAGACCTAGTGACAAATTAGTTGTCATATCAAAGTGGATCTATAAAATCAAACAAGTTGTTGATGGAAGTATAGACAAGTACAAAGCAAGGTTCGTCACATGGGGTTTCTCTCAAAAGGAAGGTATTGACTATGAAGAAACCTTTTCACCTACAACAAGGTACACTAATATCATATCATTAGTTTCATTGGTTGCTACAATGGGTTGGAATATCCATCAAATGGATGTTAAAACTGCATTTCTAAATGGGACCACTGAGAGGAAGTGTACATCAAACAACCCGAAGGATTTGAAGTGAATAGCAGGGAATCTCATGTTTGCAGATTCAAGAAGACCCTATATAGTTTGAAGCAAGCACTGAGGGCATGGTATGAAAGAATGGATTCATATCTACTTAGAATTAGGTTCATGAAGAGTACTACTGATCTAAATCTGTACCTCAAGGTCGTGAATAACGAGCCCGTCATTATTCTACTGTATGTGGATGATCTATTCATTGTCGATGTAGAACAAAGAATTCAAGAAGGCAAGAAGATGTTGGTAGTTGAATTTGAAATGAAGTACCTACAACTGATGCATTACTACCTAGGTCTAGAAGTATGGCAGAGGCCTGGGGAGATATATTTGGGGAAATGAAAGTACATCATCAAGTTATTGCAGAGTTTTGGGATGATGGATTCCAAGACGATGACTACACCTATGATCACCAACCTCAATAAGTTGAGGAGATCTGACTCTAGTCTCGTGGATCCTACGTCATATCGATAGTTGGTAGGTTCTCTGATGTATCTGGGAAATACTAGGCCATATATATGTTTTGCGGTAAGCATTCTTGGTTTGTTTCAGTTGGAGCCTCGTCATGATCACTGGATAGTTACCAAACATATATTGAGGTATCTTCATGGCATCGTAAATCACTTCCTAAAGTATGATAGTAAGGAAATCAAGCTAATTGGCTTCATAGACTCTGATTGGGGTGGCAGTAAGACCGATGGAAGGAGCAATACTGGAGGATGCTTTAGTCTGGGAGCCGCTATGATCTCATGGATGAGTAGGAAGCAAGATCCTATTGCATTGAGTAGTATCGAGGCAGAATATGTGGCTGCCTGTGAAGTAGGAAAATAGGTTGTTTGGTTAAGGAAGCTTATGATAGATTTGTTCGAAAAGTCTCTAAGTCCTACTATGATTAATTGTGACAATCAAAGTTGTATCAAGATGTCTGGAGATCCCGTGTTTCATTCAAGGACAAAACATATCAATATAAGTTCCACTTTATTAGGAACTTGGTGCAGGATGGGATCATGAAGTTAAATTATGTCCCGACGGATGAATAGGTAGCAGACATACTGACAAAGGCTCTTCCTAATAATAAGTTCGAATATCTAAGGAACTTGCTGAGTTTGGTAGATAATTGTGATTGCATTGATGATAAGGAAATGGAAGAGATTTGTTGAGGCTTTGTGAGTGAAGCATTGTCTGAGAGACATCAGGTCGGCACTCCATGTAATGTTTGGATCTTGAAGTTGAAAATGTGTTGTTGGTTATTGAGCTATGTTTTGGATACACACTTGTATGTTTGGGTTGGTGGTTAACAATGTTAGGTCCCTATAATAGTAGTGATTCCCCCATTAATATTGTCATTATAGCCCTTATTGTTATTGTTGTGCCCCTATTGTCCCCATATTGTTATTATTGCACCCCATAGAAGCCCACTATTTTTATTGTTGTGCCCTTATATTATTATTGTTATGTCGGCTTTGATTATATTGTGACCCCTTAGAATCCTATATATAGAAATGAGGTTTTTTCATTTGTATCATCCAAGAATGTTCATTTGTGTAATGTAAAGGAGGTTTCCCCCTCAAAGAGGCTAATTTTGAAGGCGGTGATCTATCTTTTCTTCTATTTTGTGAGTTGGTTGCATAACATTTGGAATCAGAGCTTTGGATTCTAGGGTTTCACTGCTCCAAACAAGTCATCATGGAATTTTCGTTATAAAATTTTTATTTTTAGTTTATTTATTTTATTTTTATTTATTTATTTATTTATTTTTGCGGCATTTCACAAGATAAAAAAAGGCCCATTTGAGCTAAAATCTCTCTGAACCTCAGGTCCGAATTTCAAATCTTGTCTTGCTATATTTTCAGAGATATGATCCAAGGAGGTTAGGGTTTTTGCAAGATCCCGAATTATATCTCAAACAGGTGACTTAGGGAAAATCGTCATAACTTTCTTTCTGAGAATCAGATTGAAATTTAGTAAGAATTTGTAAAACGAGGACGGTTTTTAGTTTTATTTTATCAGTTTTAGGTCCTAAGGTCGAAATAGTGACACGTGGCACTTCGTACAAGTTCGCTCTATTGAACTAGTCTATAATCAGGTCATCATGGGAGATTTTACGTAACTCTTCCTTGGAGAATACAATCTTGATCAGAATTGTGGGGATGGAAAGAGGATTCAGAGGGATACCGCAAGACACAATTTCAGACCTTGGAGATCCAAAATTATATAGATACAACAGATTCAATATCGAGCTCCTAAAAAGTGAAAAAAGGTGTGTAGTTTTTTTAAAATTTTGCATAAGTTTGGTTTGAAAAATTAGTTTGAAGGAATTCAAAGGGAATAGTGAAGCATTATTATCATTAATTGATGCTCTAAAGAAAGAAAATGGAAACACCTACTAAGCAACCCAAAATCTCTAGCATGACTCATGAAGAAGAGGAATAAATGCAACATGATATATCAAAATTACGAGACCAAGTGCAACAAAATTCACTCTCACAAAAAGTAACAGAAGCTAAGATGGATAGTTTAAATAAAGGCGTGGAAGCTAAGATGGATGGCATGGAAGCTAATATGGATGGCATGGAAGCTAAGATGGCTAGTATAGAAGAAAAAATTAAAGGCAACATCGAAGATTTGAAAATTTTGCTACAAGAAATGATAACTAATGGCAAAAGGGTAGTAAAGGAAACTCACAAGGAGAACAAAAGAAATGTTAATCATGATTCATAGACTCTAATAGTGGATTGTAGACCCACCATGTTCCAAAGACTGATATGAGGAAGTTTAATGGCAAGGATCCTGTAACATGGATACTATAGATGGAGCAATATTTCGATTTCCATAATGTGTAAAACACACAAAAGGTATGCATTGCAACTTTATATTTGGAACCAAACCAGTTTGTCTGGTATCGATGGCTTTGCTCTTGTAAACAAATTGTTACTTGGGAAATTTTTACGGAAGAAATGATAGCACGTTATGAGGATACAAAAAGAAACACTTTTTTTAGCTAATTGATAAATCTCAAACAAAAGGGTTCAATGATGGAGCACATTGAGGACTTCCAAAAATTGAATATAAGGGTAAAATATATTCCATAGGAGCATTAGGATTGATGTGTTCATAGGCGACTTTAAAGGATAACATCCAACATGAGGTTCAATTTTGGGAACCTTGATTCATTGGAGAAAGGCATTCAAGCTGGAAAGAAAAATTATGGCCAAAGGAAGCCTACCAACTCACAACTATAAAGATGGAAGTGTTGTTGCCCCTAGCCTTCCACAACCTACAAGGTTGACACCAAAAAATTGGAAGAAAAAAGAGCAAAAGGGATTTGTTACAGTTGTGATAAAAATACACTAAATGTCATAAGTGGTGCTGAGAAGAAATTATTTTACAAACATTGTGAAGAGGAGGGAGAAAAGGAACAAGAAACATCAAAAGAAGATGATTACACCAGGAACAAACCCTTAGAGAAAGAAGAAATGAATCCGACCATATCTTGTTAATGCATTGGCCGAAATTACCACTCCTCAAACTATCAAGATAGAAGGGCATATCAAGAAGAAAAGGTAATAGTGTTGATTGATTTGGGAAGTACCCATAATTTTATTCATTGTAAGATAGCCAAGGAATTGAATTGCTTCCTATATCCAGCACCAGAGTGTCAAGTGATGGTTGTAAGTGGAGGAACCATAAATTTCTCTAGAAAGTGCCATAATATCAAGCTATCCATGGGAGAGTATGTATTGAATAGCCCAATGCTTTCCATTCCAATGGGTTTTGTTGATGTTGTACTAGGAGTCCAATGGCTACAATCCTTAGGTACAATAGATTTTAATTTTCAAGACCTTTCCTTGAAATTTTCTTTGGAAGGAAAGGAAGTTGAATTAAGGGGTATCACAGGGAAACTAGGAAAGATAATCAACTCTAACAGAATGACAAAGCTTCTAAAGACAAAACAACGAGGCATAATTTCACAATTATGTTCGCTAGAGGTTCCCACATCAAAATCACCTATTTCTCCAGATCTCCAAGAAGTCTCGGACAACCATTCCAATGTATTTGAGACTCCCAAAGCCTGCCCATCTATTCGTGATCATGGTCATGCTATTCATTTGATTCCATGAAGTGTTCCTCCAAACATTAGGCCTTACAGATATCCCTATGCCCAAAACAGTGAAATGGAACGTATGGTTGTAGAAATTCTAGAGGTTGGTATAATTGAACCTAGTCAAAGTTCTTTCTCTGCTCCAGTAGTATTGGTGCACAAGAATGATGGGTCATGGTGCATGTGTTTGTATTATAGGGAGCTCAACAAGCTCACTATTAAAGATAAATTTCCCATTCCTGTCATTGATGAATTATTGGATGAATTGCATGGATAAATTTACTTCACCAAGTTGGATATTTTTTCAAGGTATCATCAAATCATAATGAAGATTGAAGACATTCCAAAAATAATATTTAGAACTCATGAGGGTCATTATGAAGTTTTAGTCATGCCTTTTGGCCTTACCAATTCACCTTCTACATTTCAAGGTTTGATCAATTTTGTTTTCAAACCCTTCCTTAGAAAATTTGTGTTAGTATATTTTGATGATATAATAATCTATAGCAAGTCTTGGAAGGATCATGTTCAACATGTTGACAAGGTGCTCAGACTATTGGAGGAGAAACAATTATATGCAAAAAGCTCCAAATGTTTATTTGGAGTACAAGAGGTGGAACATCTGGGTCATATTGTATCTCATGATGGTGTGAAGGTAGACCCTAGTAAAATTAAAGCCATTAAGGAATGGAAAATCCCCACATCCATAAAGCATCTACGAGGATTTATCAGGTTGACAGGGTATTATCTCAAGCTTGTTAAGAATTATGGGTGAATAGCAGCACCTCTAACAACATTACTGAAGAAAGATTCATTTTCATGGACTCCAAAAGCAACGAAGGCCTTTGAACATCTTAAAGAGGCAATATGTCAAGCATCGGTCTTAGCTGCTCCAAACTTCAAAAAAACCTTTATTGTGGAATGTGATGCCTTAGGAAATGGAATTGGAGCTATTTTAATGTAAGAAGAAAGACCCATTGCTTTCGAAAGACGTCCAATCAAAGGAAAGTATTTACACAAAGCTATTTATGAGAAGGAAACGCTGGCAATACTACATGCACTTAAGAAATGCCGACCCTACCTAATGGGAAGGCACTTCAAGGTAAAAACGGATCATGATAGTCTTAAATAATTTTTAGAACAAAGATTATATTCAGAAGAGCAACAAAAATGGGTCACAAAGATGTTGGGTTATGACTTTGAAATCATCTACAAAAAAGGGAAGCAAAATGTTATGGAAGATGCACTCTCAAGAAAGGATGAGGACGTGGAAGAATTTCTTTGCGCCATTTCTATTATCCAACCAGATTGGATAAATGAAGCAAGGGATGAATGGAAGAATGACGAAGAAGTGTGGGCACTCAATCCAAAGTTACAACAAGATCCCAATACATCTGATACATTTAGCTAGAAAAATGATTCGTTATGGTACAAATATCGCTTATACCTATGCAAGAATTCCCAACTCAAACAAAAGATTCTTATGGAATTACACACCTCTCCCTTAGGAGGGCATTCAAGATTTTTAAAAACTTACCACAGGGTTAAGAAGGAATTTTTTTGGAATGGCCTTAAATCAGATATTCAAAATTTTGTGGCGGAATGTTTGGTTTGCCAATAAAATAAAGTTGAAACAATTAAGACCAGAAGTCTATTACAACCTTAATTCATTCCAAGCCAACGTTGGAAGGATGTTTCAATGGATTTTATCACAGGCTTATCCAAGTCCGAAGGAAAGAGTGTCATCATGGTGGTAGTTGACAGACTTACCAAGAATGCACACTTTTGTGCACTATCACATCCATTTAAATCCAGTACAGTTTCTACTGCAATTATGGAAACAATTCCAAAGCTACATGGAAACCCAAAGATTATTGTAAGCAACAGAGATCCCATTTTCACGGGAAATTTTTAGACATAAATATTTTCTTGCCTTGGTACTCAGTTAGCCCATAGCTCATATTATCATCCTCAATCTGATGGGAAACCTAAGATAGTAAACAAATGTTTGGAAGGATATCTTCGTTTCTTTGTATTTGATAACCATGCACAATGGGTCAAATGGTTGCCTATGGCTGAATGGTGGTATAACACTTGCTTCCATACTGCAACAAAAATGACCCCATTTATGGGACTTTATGGATATCATCCACTGTACATCACATCATATTTAAGAGAAAATCCTAAGGTTCAAGTAGTGGAAGATCACATCGAGCATCAAAAACAAGTTCTCCAACTCTTAAAGTATAACCTCACGTTGGTGTAGAATAGAATGAAACAACATGCGCAGATCAACATTGCAGCGAAAGAAGTTTTCATGTAGGTGACTAGGTATTCCTACGGTTACAACCATATAAACAAATGTCCCTAAAGAACGCCAAGAAGAAAAATAAATTATCACCAAAGTATTATGGTCCGAGGTGTTGCAAAATATTGTTACTATGACATACAAATTGGAGCTTCCTGCAAATTCAAGAGTGTACCCAATTTTCCATGCTTCAAGATTAAAGAAGGTTATAGGTGACAAACTCCCAGTTCAAACAATGCTGCCAGAACTTGACAAGGAAGGAAAAATCATATTTGAACCTGGAGCAGGCACAGAAACAAGAGCTCAACAGCTACAAAATCGATCAATTTCAAATTATCTCATCAAGTGGAAGAACTTACCCACTGAAGATTCCACATGGGAGGGTGAGAATTTTATACAGAAGCATCCAGAACTACTCAAGTGTTAAGGAAAACACTTTTTTGAAGGATAGGGGCATGTTAGGTCCCTATAATACTTGTGATTCCCCCATTACTATTGTCATTATAGCCCTTATTGTTATTGTTGTGCCCTTATATTATTATTGTTATGTCGGCTTTGATTATATTGTGACCCCTTAGACTCCTATATATAGAAATGAGGTTTTGTCATTTGACATTTGTGTAATGTAAAGGAGGTTGCCCCTTCGAAGAGGCTGATTTTGAAGGCGTTGATCTATATTTTCTTCTATTTTTTGAGATGGTTGCATAACAAACAAGTAATCCTGATGGTACATAGAGGGGATGAAAGCTTGAGTCCACCTTAGTCCCAATTGGATAAATTTTCCTGGTCATGAATCTAGTACATGGAATTGCGGTGCCTAAATGTTCTTCATGTTTTCATATAGTTTGATATCCTCCATTGTATATATACATTATGAATACCTCCCTAATTAAGAGGGAGTGTTAGAAAATGTAACTATGTTCGGTCTTCAATAATGTACTTGAGTCATTATGAAATGTACTTGTCAAAATAATAAATAAAAGAATTTTTATTATTGTAACAATGACTTATTAAAGCATGGGTTTCATGCTTGGGTCATCATTATATTAGTCAAAGTCTCCATTTTGGACTCCTAGGATTAATATTGAGTTTATAGAGTCATTGTACATTCAAAGAGACCCTTCTTGGGCTTTCAAATAATGTAAAAAGGTTTTGTATCAAGTCAAATATTAATTATGTACCCTCCACATCATGTTGGCCTAAGAGAGATCAAGTCGGCATAAGGACCCTCATTCGACCCACAAGAAGCCTATATATACAAGGAGGCCGAATTCATTTGGATCATTCATTCTCAAGCAAGTTCGATATCTCAAGATGAGTTGGAGAAGTGTGAATTCTGTTTCCAGGAGGTGGAAAGAAGTGTGAGTTTGGGGAAGTCTTTAGATAATAATAAAATCAAACTTTTGGTGCCTCTCTCTTTGTTTCATGGTTTGGGTCGGGAGATCAAAGTCTCCTAGGATTTCGTTGTTTCCATAAGCTGCATGTTGCTAGAAGCTGCTGCCTAGTCGAAGTTGCTGGAAGAGGTCGTAGATTTGGGAGGCTGACATGGTGTGGAGGGAAAGTTTGGTCTTGGCCTAGGGTAAAGAGTCTCAAATAATACTATTGAAAGGAAAACTTATATTGACGGGGTTTCCCCTCGAGGGGGGTTTTTCCCTGGCATGTGCCTATATCTTGTGTCTCTTGTTTTGTGATATTTATACACACATAATATGGTAATTGCTTAATGAAAGATAAGATAATAAAGAATTAAAAGAAGCCAACACTCTCACAAGTAATTATCAAGAAAGGAGAATCAAACCCTAATTGAATATATTTGATTTTCCAACAAAAAATCCAATAAGCTTAGGGCTGGTGTGGATGGTGTGGTTGAGGCCAGGTACGATCCTTGGGTGAATTTGATGGGCTTAGGGCTGGTGTGGATGGTATGGTTGAGGCTAGGTGAAATCCTTGGGTTACTTTTATGGGATTAGGGCTGGTGTGGATGGTGTGGCTGAGGCCAGAGGCGATCCTTGGGTGACTTACGTGTCATCTAACTCGAACACCTTAGAAGAACTAGACTTCGTCTTCATCCAAAGTGCACTAGTAAGCAATTTCTTTGAAGAAGAATAGATGGGATCGGAGAATCAACCACCGTATGGTGCTCTCCATCACCGTTCCGTGGAATGAATAATTCAAGTGCTTGTACTTGTGCCATTGATCAATACCGAGAAGGATGACATATTCCTCGGCCGTTGTAACCTTGGTGGTGGCAGCTGGGAATACCTCAACCAAATTTTATGTATGAAAAGTTTAAACCTAAAGTTAACATTGTTAACAATACAAAATATTTCTCTAAATTTGTTTGTAGGGTCAAACTGTTTCTCTAACCTCATCACTAAATGTCACTGACATAATAATTATTATTCTACTTTAATATAATATTATTGTTATTGTATTTTTTTTCCCGGAAAGAAAAATCGTAATTTTCATTATCAAGAAAATTACATGTTGTAAATGCCCTTGGCATATGCAATAAGTTGACCATGGTCAGCAGAAAAAAGTTTGCAGAAAGTGTATCAAAATTTACAAAAATCCCATACTCGGGTGTGCTGATAGAAGTTCAATTACATAAATATTTACGTATCCATATATCTGAGCAAAAATATTTAACAAAGGAGTGTTGTAACTAGGGCTCATCTACCCTCTGCAAAACTTGGTCTATATACGGTCTATGGTAGTACTGATAAACCTATGCCTGAGTGTGCTCTTTGATCAACCATTCTCCTTGAGGGTGATTTGTTGCCTCTTTCGATAACCTGTCCGTAGCTACATTGCATTCCCTGTATATATGAGTGCAAGAAACAAAATCAAATTGTGCTTTTATAAATAAAACATCATCCAATATTGTTATGAGTGAGAAAGCATGGCATGCAGTTGTGAAATTGAACCAGTTTATGACCATCTTAGAGTCCCCAAATATCTGTAAGTGTTTGCATTTTTTGGATGTAGAAAAGTGTAACAGATGGCAAAGGGTCATGAGTTCCGCATAATTGTTGGTGCCATTTCCCAGCCCAAGACTAATATGGAAATAATGTGATTCAGATTTGTGTAAGATGATGCCTCCGCCACACCCCAGATCTTGGGTAGAGCCATCGAAGTATGCCCAGGGGATCCTTCTATCAATGACTTCAGGGGTGATGTGCCTTGTTCGGGTATGCTATGTCTCCTCTGGGATCTCAAGGAAATTCATACATATCTTTGGGATGATTAGAGACAAAGTAATTTGTTTTTCTTGAAAAATATTGTTGTTCCTCCATATCCAGATATGCCAACAGATGATCAGTGGCAAGTTCCTCAATTTCAGGTCCGAAACATTGTTCCACTAGTTATTCCAGGCCATATTGACATCCTCCCCAGACCAAGTATGTGCTATCTTAAGGATCTGTAGGACTTGTGCCCAGACATTCTGAGTTGTCAGACAAGTGAGGAAGAGATGGTTGGTGGATTCCTCCTCATTTTTGCAGAGGACACACCAAGTAGGTCCAGGGAAAGCCCGTTTCCTAAGATTGGTTCCAGTCAGGACTTTGTCCTCAATAATGTTCCACATTAGTAATTAGGAGCAAGGAGAGCCCTGTAGCTTCTAGATGTTCCGCCACCAGTTTTTTAAAGCTTCAGGTTTGTGACTTGCATGAATTATTATGTACCCCTCCTTAGAGGAGTATTTCCCATTCTGTGCTAGTCCCCATAACAGCTCATCCGGCTCATCCCTTAATCTAACATGTGATTTAGTTAAGTCTCTCAAATAAGTCCCCCACTCTAAGTTCCATTTATCAAGGGTGTCTAGAGTTGTCCCTGATAACTAGGATTGCTGATATACTATTGTGTTTTGGGGGTCTCCTATATGTGCTATAGATTAGATATCTTTTTGATTTAGATTTTCTATCAAGGCCTGTGGTAGTAGATGTGAGTTCCCACATCCTATCCATAGATCTATTCCAATATGGGCTTCCTCTCTGTTTCCAATCCTTCAGGTGAGTCCCTTTCTAATAGTGTGGAGAGTATTCAAAACTGCCCTCCAGATGATCGAGATGATCTTTCTGTTCCAGGTTGGTAGTCTTAACCAATCCAGCAGTGGTGTCAGTAAGATGTATTTGTAGGTGATCACTTCAGTCCACATGCTTCTTTGTTTCATGAGTAACCAGCCCAATTTCAATGCAAGAGCCTGTGCGAAGGCAAATAATTTTTTTAATCCCCACCCTCCCCATTTTTTGGGGATACCTATGCTGCTCCATTTGACCCAAGCATATAGTGTCCCCTCTTTATTTCCTTTCCATAAGAAGTTGCAACATATTATCTGAATCCTTTGTATAATTCCTTGTGGGATCCAGGCCAGGGAAATCCAGTAAACCGGTGTGGCTTCGAGGACAGATTTGATAAGCACCAATCTTCCTGCCCTAGATAGAAACATGTGGCTCCATAGAGTTAGTCTTCTTTCAATCATTGTGATCAACCAAGTCCAGTCAACTATTTTGTATCCATAAGGTTTAATCTTAAATCCCAGGTACTTCAACCCATCCTTGAGGGCCTGAATTTCAAAGGGGAAGTTTTGGAGAGCAAGATTGGTTTCCTGTTGAGTACATCTTGACTAGGTAATTGTGGACTTAGTCTGGTTAAAATCCATCCCATTGGTCGAGCTAAAAAGCCTCAAGGTCCCTGTGAAGGTAATTGTGTCCTGAATGTTTCCATCCAAGAAAATGAGGATGTCATCAACAAAAAGGAGATGAGACAGAGATCATTGATATGTTATCTCTAGTCCCTTGAGGTTCCCTACATCATTCTCTGCTGCAATCCTTCTGCTAAGGCCTTCCATAACCAAGAGGAAGAGTAGGGGGGAAAGGGGGCATCCTTGTCTGAGTCCCCTCTCAGCCCGGAAGGTGTGGGAGGCCGATCCATTGATTAATATAACAAAGGAGACAGATGTAATACAACACATGATCCATCTGATGAAAGCGGGAGGGAAACCTAGGTGGGTGAGTAACATCCAGAGATATAGCCAATTGACCCTATCAAAAGCCTTTAAGAAATCAATTTTGAGTATCATTCCTTTAAGGTTCTTTAGCTTGATGGAGTGGAGAGCCTCTTGCGCCATGCCTATGGCCTCATGAATTTACCGGTTTTGTAAAAGGGAAAACTATTCCGAGGAGATGTGCTACAATAGAATAGGTTTGATACGATTAGCTATGATCTTGGCAAAGATTTTATAGAGGCAATTGCAGAGGGATATAGGACGAAAGTCATTAAAGGATAAAGGAGAGTCCAATTTGGGAATAAGGGCAATGAAAGTTGAGTTGATTGGTTCATGTAGTCTACCACTGTCATGATATTCTTCCACAACTGCTAGAAGATCAGGTCCAAGGATGTCAAAGAAGGTAAGGTAGAACTCTACAGGCCAACCATCCGAATCCGGGCTTTCATATCTTTTGAACCATTTCAGGGTGCTCTCTAATTCCTCTAGGGAGATAGGTTTAATGAGGTCCTCCAGTCTTTCAGGATCCACGAATATGGGGAAGTGCCTAGCAATCCGAATAATATTAGGCAGTGTAGCACCTGAAGGGGCTTTGAACAACTATCTGAAGTGAGAAGTGCCTAGCTGTGAAAGCAGATCATGAGTGTTTGCCGGAATTCCATGGTTTGAAGGAAGTTTCCATATCGTGTTGCTGGGTTTCCTTCCATTTGCAAATATGTGGAAGAATTTAGTGTTGCCATCCCCCACTTGTAACCAGATGGCCCTACTTCTAAGTCGCCAAGTTTCTTCCCGGGCCAATAAGATCTTAGATCTCTGGGCTTCCATCTCAACTAGCTGTACTTTTGAATCAATAGAGTTGTAGCCTTTGCCATATTCACCCGTTAGATTGGCTATCTGGGGTTCTAATTCATATATGGCCAGGTCCTCCCTGGATTTCTTCTATTTGGCCCAATCAATTAAGAGTCGCTTGAGGTGGTGCAAGTTATTGCAGAAACTAAGAGCCTTCCACATCTTAGTTGAAAGGGGGTGAGATTTCCAGTAGTTTGTGACCATCTTGAGGTAGTTAGGGTCTTTAATCCAGGACGAGTTGAACTTGTATGGGGCTCAAGGTTTGACATTGGAGCCAGCCAATTCCAGATATATTGGTGAGTGATCAGATATGCATCCTGTGCCCACCCATTGTCTGAAGATGGTGAGAGTCATCAGCAAGTCTTCGTGGATAAGGAATTGGTCCAGTCTTCTCCCTAAGGCAGCGTCACCAATTCTTCTGTTATGCCAAGTAGGCATCTTCTTATTCGTAGGTACATCAATAAGGCCATGCTGATCCCAGAGAGCTCAGCTGATCCGGGAGTGGATCAGGTTGTATGTGATGGCCCTAGGATTATTCATGACCAATGGAGAAGTTAAGGTCACCCCTGAGAATATTTGAGGAGTTAATCATCAGGTTGTCGATGAATAGTTTCGAGAAGTCCATCCTATTTTGATAGGGGGCATATATATTTAATATACGGATCTGTTTACCCAAAACTGCCGAGAAGAGATCCATACCAATGAAACCGAGACCACCCCAAGAGGTTATCACCTTAATGGTACAAGGGTTTATCCCAAGAGTGAGTCCCCCTGATTTGTCGGCTGCATCCATGGCTTGAAAGTGCCATCTAGGCATGATGCTCAGGAGTAATTTTACGATCTGATCTGAAGGCCCCAAAGTTTCCTGAAGGGATATTATATCACAGGGTTCGCAGCTCAAGAGTCTCTTGAGGGCCAGTTTTTTTTGGTGGCTGGCTAGGCCCCTACAACTGAAGGAAAGCCATTTCATCGGGAAACCTTGGCTGGGGTGTCTGCTACTCTAAGCGCCCAATCAATGGTGTTTTAACAACTCTGGGCAATGTCATCCCTTGCAATTTTAATTGCTTTGGCTAATTTGGAGGGTCTCCCTCTTGTGGGCTTATGGTTAGCTGAAGCGAGGGAGATACCCAGACCTAGAGTATCGGGGGTGGCTTGCCTATGGGATCAGATATTATAGGCATGAAGGCCCGAGCGGGTGCGTTCAGATGGAAATGGGATTTCGTCTAGACCAGTAATCAACGGTGGGGTAGTGGAGAATAAAGGCTGCAGTGGAACATTTAAGTAAGTAATGGGAGCAACATTGAAACAAGTGGTGGGAGCAGATGAAACCACAGAGACTGAGAAATGATTAAAATGCAAGGCAGAGGAGCAGGGAGTAGAGACAGTACCCGAAGAAGGAGTGCCTTCCACCGCAGATTTGGATTTAGTCTTAGGAGGTGATGGAGGTGGCATCTAGGAGGCATTGGAGGTTTGAAGAGTGTTCTCAACTTCTTCCTTTGTACGATCTGGATCTGGGGGTAGCATGTCCACCATTGGCTCTTATGATAGCCTATGCATCGAACCGTTCGCTGTTTTAGTCAAATTCGTGAGCAGGGGACAATATTTGTAGAGTTGTCCGACCTTGTGGTAGTGTCTGCACCGTAAAGGCACACCCTCATAGTCTAGGTTTTGTCTATGAGCGAAATGTCACCAGAGTAGGATGATCTGCTCCTCCAGCCCAGCTGTATTGTCCAAGTGCAGCAGTATTCGGGCCATGGTCATGATCCTGGTTGATTCAAAGGATTGATCGTGATCCAAGTAGGTACCCAGGGTATCCCTAATTCACTTGAAGATATTGGGTGTCCAGTATTACAAAGGAAGACCCGGCAGCCAGACCCAGATAGGACTCGCCCCCAACTATTCTCTCTCGGGATCGAACAAAGATCCCATCGCTTCAACAATACTGGTGCCATTTCTATGTGCTAGAACCTAAAAAGGATCCAGTCTGTGTATTCCTCTTGGTGGAATCGAAGGGCAAACCATCCCCTTGCAAGAACATGGATAATGGGAAGATCTTTAAGGAGGGCGTTATGAACATAAATTATGTAAAAATAAATAAAATAGATAATAAATAATAATCATAATAATATAAATATAATAATAAATAAAAGCAAATTAACTAATGGCTAGTTAGTTAATAATGAAAAGGCATGTCTTAGAGACATGCCTGTTTGTGAAAGGGTACTTACCTGGCTGTTGGATGTGTTTGTTTACGAAGCATTTTAATATTTCCACTGTGTATATGACTTTTGGTTGTTACAGAGGGAGCCTCACATTTCCTCAATCTAGAGTCTCATCCGATCTACCGTGTAATTCCTCCCACGAATGCGCCCAACTAGTACCTTCTTGGCAGTATTGTCCACCTCTCCCATCGTGAGGTCCTCTCCTAGGGAAAGCTTTATGTCTCTGTCTCTAGCCCTAAGACATCTGCCCCTTTTTTTTGTCTGAGTGTCTGACCATCGAGTAGTCCTTTAGCAATCCGTGAATTCCTTGATTCACTGTGTGCGGGGTGGATGGGGTAGATTTGGGGGTAGGGATAGGGAAGCTAAAGCAACCAGAGTGGATGGGAGTGCTAGGGTTAGGGTTAGGAATTGTAGGGTTTGATGGACCACCAGGGGGATGAGGGTTTGAAGGAAGGATTTCAGGTATCGAACCAAAGATGGGTGCATAACCAGGTGGAGCAGATACGTGGGGTAACTGAGGGAGTGGCGCATCAGAAAATGGTGATGCTTGCAGGCAGGAACCTAACAAGTTCAGTGTCTCTGGGGAGAGTGGGGGACAGTCTAGCCTAGGAATGTCTTGGAGGTGAACAGTGGAGGGATGGGGCACAGATGAAGATGGTCAACCTTGAGCAGAGTAGGACGATGACAGCAGTCGCCAGGAGCAGCGGAATGAACCGGGATTGACATGGCGCGATGTGAAGTCCTGTTGATCTAAAGGAAATGAGGTTTCATTGGTTTGTCCACCCCCTCCATGTTCTTGGAACTGCCAGTGAACGGAATAAACATTGTCGGCAGAAACGGGTAGATAACTATGAACCCGCATTAACCACAAGGGAAGGAGGTTCGACGGTGCTATTATGGTGCCTTAAGGACAGAAGAACCAAACTGTCAGCTGTTAGGCGGCAGGGTCAGGACCGCCATGGTAGAAGCACCTGGTGAGCACCAGTATTGCAGCAATAATGATACAACTCCTGGGGCTTCCTACTTTACTTTTATTAACCCGGTAGTTCGTAACAAACTTGGAAGCAACGATGTTGTATGCACAAGTACTAGCTCTTACTGCAGGCTATCACTTGGTCAGCTAGTGCAAGATCACTAGGAGCTTAAGCCAACTTCTATGAATTCTCAGAAGAAGCTTTTAACTATGATGAAAGAAAGCTAACTCTATGAGGACTATTCTACTTGCAGAAAGAGAAAGAAGACTGGAATGTAAGGCAAACCCTAGCAAACCCTAATTTATCCAACTAACCCTACTTTTGCAGAAAAAAGAGATAGAAACTGATGCGACAAGTGCCATTGAATACTGAAAAAGCAAATTATAGTTATTCAGGCTACTTCTAAAAAGAAATGAGAAGAAAACATCTTTTTGTGCTTTTGAGTGTTTTTATGTGAAATTATTATGCTTGTAATTTATCTGGTTGTGTTTGTGCAGAGGTTTTGCGGCAAAGGAATATGGACTTGGTTTTTGCAGAGGTGGAGGAAGGTGTGGAGAGGTCTTAAGAAGCCCCTAGTACCCTTCTAAAGATTCCCTTGCAATTAGACTTCGAAAAAACACTCACAGGAAATTCTACAGGAGGCTGCAGGGGATCTACAAGAGGAGGCTGAGAGCTATTTTTGGAGGTTTTGAAGGTCGAAAAATGATGGGAAAGGGTAACTGAAGGCTATATGAAGGTGTTGAGGTGTCTGGAGCTTGTCAAGGAAGATCAAGAGAGAACATGATGGTTGGATTTGTTGTAATGGCAAGAGGACGGCTTATGGAGAAACGCAGAAATTAGGGCAGATTGGCAAAATGTTGTGAATGACTTGGGAAATCTATGAGAAGTGAGCTGGTGCTTGCTGCTTTATGGATGTATGATGAGCTGAGATGTCCTGCAAGATATTTGCACATCTACTTACAAAAATTGATTAAAGAAAGGACTAACTATACCATGAAAACATAAAATTCTCTAACTTGAGCTAATTTCTGACCTACAAACAGAAAATGTTGAACAATAACCTTAACCTTTGAATAGAAAATCATGCAGAGAGATCTATTGTAAAAGAACAGGAAATGATCTAGGCCACCGAATCTAAATCAATATCTAAATCTTTCCAAATCAAGTCATCACACTAGAAATTGCATGGAAGAGAAAAAATGTGTTTTGGTGGCAGCAATAGTGCCTTGACCTCAAATTATAGTCCCAGAAAGGGAGAAAGGAGATCAAGGCCTATTGTTGGCCTTTTTGAATCTTATTATGTCACCGCATTAACCTACTTGAGCAACTGAAACAAAATCAACTATGCAAACCATCAAAAGAAACCTAATCTAAACAAAGTAAAATGAATCTATGTAATAGAAATGAACTCATGAACTGAAGAAAAAACATACAAGTACAAAGCAAGAGGTGCTGGGTAGCTTGGGTTGGGCCCTAACCCAAGAGCTTCAGCCCTCTGAAAGAGATCAGTGCTGGCTCAAAAACTGTTTCATCTCCATTATCAAAAATAGAAGTCACATTACATCAACTGTTCTAAAAAAGGAAGCTCAAAAATGAGCTGAACAAGTCCTGCACAAAAGTGCAAAAATTCTACTAAGGACTGGCTAACCTACTGAGGCTCTAAGCCCCCTTATTTATAAAAATGGAGTCCTCCAACAGTCCTCCTAAAATCAAGGAGTTCGGCTTCCAAGAACTAGAGATAAACAACAGTGCTTCCTTACTTGCTCGACTGCCCCTTGGAATGTGGACCTTTGTGCTCCGAGTTGCTGATGGAGGATTCGAGGAAAGGGGTCATAAATGAAGGAGACACCCCCTACAAATCCTCTTCCCCATTTCCCTTGAGCATTTGCTGCCATTTTCTCATAAATCCCTTGACTTTGTCCAAAATTGACCAAAAAATCTGCATAAAGCGCACATTAGACTACATGGAAAAATGACTAACCCAATTCACTCTATTAGCATAAATATATTCAAAAACATGCAATAAACTAATGAGAATGGTGGATTAAGTCAAATTAAGAGGCAAAATGAGCCCATATAATTACCCATTTCTGGGGCTCATCATCACCCCTCTACTGAATGGGTTGCTCATCCTCTGAGAAACTAGTCTAACTCTTCATCCTTGATGGCTCTGATAGATTCCCTAACATCCCATGCTTCTGATGTGATATCTTCCTCTTTATCATGGAATCCTACCTTTCTATCCACCTCTTCCCACTGTTTCTATTCTTCCTCCTCTTTTACTCCTTCCAGCAGTCCTAGCAGTAGTGGAGGGTTGAATTTGAGGCCAATCCAATTGGCCTTCAAACTTTGCATAGAGTGCTTATACAGTGGCACTTTCCTCATGGCTTCCCTCATCTTGTTTGGGGAGTGATACTCCCTAATCCGTAGGCCATGTGGCAATGTGTTCCACCTTCTCATGCAGGCATGAACGCAATCATCTCCAAACAATCTCTCCATGTCCTCGAAATGTGCAATAGCCTGGCCCTGCTTATCGACATAGTTAGGGACACTTTGAGGATTAGTTGCAAGGTGTTGGTGGGCATAGATGAGAGCCATGGGGTCTGTTGGTTCTACTCTAACCATCAAGGGTTCATTCAACTCTTTTTCCATCATTTTATGGATTTCTACTGCGCTTTTCTCTTCATGGCTCATCCAAGATGCCATGGCCATCAGCTGCAAGTCTCCTAACACAGCATCGGGATCCCATAGGTTCATATCAGTAAGGGCCATGTTGTGCAAGTAAAACTCTGCCAGCTTCGCTTTGTCCTCAGTTGAATTGTGATCACATAGATTCATGAATTGGCCATAATCCTGAAAAGGTATTGTGCCCCTTTGGGCCAATGTCTTGATTTGAAATTGGAGTTGATGATCCTTGAGGTACACTGCATATGATTTGGCTGGCTTCCTGCACTATAATGCCTCCATAGCCCAGCTGGCCATGCAGACTAATTGGGCTTCCCTTTCCTGTAGCTTCCTTCTTAATATCAACACCTCATTTTCTGCATGGGATTCCCTTTCTTGTTGCTGTCTTATTAATGTCTCACTGTCTCCCTGGGGTTCCTCTTCCTGTTGCTGTCTTTTTAAGATTGTCAGCTCATTTCTTCCTTGGGGTTCCCTTTCTTGTAGCTACTTCTTTAACATTTCATTTTCTGCCTCCAATTGAGCTCTTCTGATGCTTTCTGTATGCCTGACCATGCTCAATTCTTTGCCCATTTCCCTCAATTTGTTTTCCATATGCCTAATGTCTTCCACCCCTCTTGATTTTTCAATCTACATCCATGTATGGGTCCTTACTCTTTCCTTTTCCAGCTCAAAGAAAAGAGGGACTGCAAACTTTTGTGGGATGATTTCCCTCCTTCTAGAAAGTTGTAGTATGAGCCTAAGTTAGGTTGAGGTCCAGGCTCTGGTATCTCTTTTGCCTTGTCTTCCTCCTTGGTCTATTCTTCTGCCTTCTTTTCAAGTTTTTTAGTCTCTTGGCACTTTGTTAATGTCTCCCGTAGAGTGGTCTGCGCCTCCTATAGGACTGTTTTAGAGTCCATTAGTTTGATCCTTTCTTTCCAAGTAGAGGTCTTAGGACTTCCTCTTTCGTAAGTGATGGGGGTTTTGGATGGAGATTCCTCCTTTGTTGTAGTAGGGACATCTTCAATGATAATAGGCTCCTTTGAAGGTGGCTGAGGCTTCCCCATCTTTATTCTGGTTCTCTTACGAGCCTTGAAGTACATAGATGGTTGTCTCTTCCTTTTTCCTTTGGGCTTGACTGGAGTACTAAGTGTAGCAAGAATAACTGCTACCTCTCTTGCTAGTGTCTCAGGAGACACTTCTTCTTGCTTTGCTTCTTCTTCTTCATCTGTTGTTTTTCCTGTTTCTACTGGTTTTGCTTCTGCTGTCTCTGATTTTGTTTGCTCCTCTGTTTGCTTAGTTTCTGCTTTTCGTGTGGCAACTTTTTTCTGCACTGTCTTAGGCTTCTTCCTTTCAGTTCTTGGCCTCTTCTTTTTCTCCACTGTGGTTTTAACCTTTTCTGCTTTTGATTCTTTCTTCTTCTCTGCTTTAGGCTCATCTTTGGTGATGTCATGTTTCTCCTCTCCTATATGGTTTTCTTCTTCTTCTGTGTGGGGTTCCTATTTTTCCAATTAAGTGTTCTTTTCTTCTTCATGGATTTCCTTCTCAGTTTCCCCTTTTTGTTCCTCCTCTTCACTTTCATATGGACTAAGGTCATAGGTGAAAGTTTTTATATCATCTTCTTTAGTCATGTTTATGAAAATCTCCCAGGTTATGGGGATTGTGAGAGTGTGGAGGGCATCCTCCACCAGCAATTTAATTAGCCCATAGTGAGCCAATTGGTATGGAACCCCTGCCTTCAATTTGGTGCTAGACTCTATCAAGGATTGGAGGAGCAAATATGGAATACTGAGTTTTCTAGATGCAGGAAGGTCCATGGCATATATTAGTTCATGTAACAGTCTGAAATGGTACCCATAGACTATGTTGTATCTTCCTTCAAAGGAGATGTATTTCATGATTTGATAACTGACCTCATTCCACGGGTAAGGTATACTTGTTCTCCTGATGCCATTCTTGTCCTCCACAAGATGTTCATTAGGCTGGAAAAAGGTCTTCTTGGCAACTTGACCCAGTGGTTTTTCTTCCTTACTCCAGGGTAGTCCAAGTGGGAGACTTGTAATCCTGTTGATGTACTCTGGGGTGATTTCTATAGTTAGACCCCTAAAACTAACAGTGGCATGAGTTTTTGAGTGAGGTTTTAAAGACAATAAAAATTCCTCTGTGACATCCTCATCATACCCATGATTTTTTTCAAAGAAAGGCATCCAATTTTCCCTGGTAAAGAGGGCTGCCACTTCTACATGTTCATGCAGCTTAGTTCAATTCAGAGGCTCCTTCCTCATAAAACCCCTTGTCATGATGTTTAGAGACTATTGGAATGTATCAGGTGAGGAGGAAGGCAGCAAGTTTCAAACCCATAAACAGAGGAACAACTGAGGTTTTCTTTCCTGGAACCAGAGAGAGAGTTTTTGTGTTCTTCCTTTTTAACAAAAACAAATTACAACTTTCCTTCCTTCCAAACTTTGTTCTTAAACTTACATTACTTCTCGGTCTATTTCTAGATGTCCATGTAGATTTGTTGAATTCAGAGGCTCCTTCCTCATAAAACCCCTTGTCATGATGTTCAGAAACTGCTGGAATGTCTCAAGTGAGAAGGAAGGCAACAAGTTTTAAACCTGGAAACATAGGAACAACTGAGGTTTTCTTTCCTGGAACCAGAGAGAGAGTTTTCGTGTTCTTCCTTTTTAACAAAAACAAATTACAACTTTCCTTCCTTCCAAACTCTGTTCTTAAACTTACATTACTTCTCGGTCTGTTTGAGGGAAACAATAACTTAAGAAAACAGAGAGCATACATCACAGTGTTTTTTCCCTTTCACAAAATAAGCAGACTACCCAATGAAAGTTCACTTTTTTACAGGCTTAATTTTCTAGAGTTGCATCATCTCTTTACATAGGAGAATACCATGGAGGAGAAAGAGACAATATTTCAATACAAAGAGCAAATGGAGAAACTGTATATATTTTTTAAAAAACAGAGGCAGACTCTATTCTCACTTTCCTTCCCTTTTTCAACTCAATATCTTGCTTGAAATCACACCACCCTTTGTAGAGACAGAAATGCAGAGATGGTCTACACAATGCCTACCTCTTCGAGCTTGAATTTGCCATAAAATACTGAAGTTTCCTCTACGATGCTGCTCACTGGCCCTCCTGTAGAAAGGCTCCTATAGGATTGTGTTTCTGTTCCTGTAGAGTCCAATAATGCTCCTTTAGAGCCAGATAAGCGGAAGGGTTCTGAAAATGATAGAGAGCGACTGTTTCGAGGCTCTGCAGGTGGTAGGTAGCTCGTTGCAGTTGAGAGCACGATGATACAAATGAAAACAAAGGTGATGAAGGCGGTCGACTGCAATGTACTTAAGCTTATGGGAGAGAGTTGCGGTGATAAGATGTTGTGTCAGGAAGGGTACGTTACCCTCATCCATACCATTGGTCCTTACTTTAGTGTCAATATGAAACTTCATGTTGCATGCCCACAATCATTTCCATCATTCGTGTTTGGACACCGCCAATACCTGTTTTAAGATTCTTACGAGTTGATTGGACACACGTGCTGATTGCACCCGCCGAGCGCTGTTTGAACTGGACGAGGGTGGTCAGCTAGCGGGCCACCGATCTCGTTTAATTGCAACATCTCACTTGTCCATGTAGTTTTTAAGTTATACTCATGCAATAGAGGAACAAGTTTAGTCACTTACCTGTTAGTCGAGAATTGCGTGCTACTGTGTTGTTGCATGCTCAAACTTTGGTGTTCTATCCATGGACTTCTACTGTTGGCGCCCGTGGCTTCTGAATTGGTGGCTCAGCTACCTCGTACTGGTGATCTTCAATCAAGACCGAGCTCCTTGCATGTTTTATACATCTGTGGCTGCACTGACCCTGCCTCTGGAGCTCGATTTTTAAGGGGTTCAACTGCTACAGGAATCTTATAGGATTTCCTGTAACTGCTTCTCCCTCTAAAAATTTTGCTTGAGGCTTGAGCAGGGACTGGAGAGGTCGCTGAGGAAGGTTCTATTAGTCAAGGAAAAGCAGCTGGTATGCACTAGGTAAGAGTTAAGTTAAGGATGCTGCTCGTTTATTCTTCATTTTTTTTTTTGAAAAACAAAAGAAAAAAGATTTCTGTGTTTTCTGTGCAGGGAAGAAAGAAGTGAGTGGAAATGTAGTGGTGCAGGTACAGGATGGAGATTTAGGAGGATGAATGGTGGTAGGGGGGTCCACAGGTCTTCTGAACAAGTTTGTGGCCCTTTGATCCTTTTCTTGACTTGATTTCGAGCTCTTTGTGATTTCTACGGGAGCCTCCTATAAAATGCACAGAGCCTCTTGTAGGGTGCATAGTTTTCCAGAACAAGTGAGACTAGGGACTGGAAAAAGACAACAATGATGGAGAAATGGTATATCAAAGGTGTATTCAGCTTGGCCATGTCCCTTTTTCTTCTGTGGCCCTCCTGCAATTTGTAATGAGTTCAAAGGAAGTTCGTTTTTCTGTTCCTGTTTTTTTCTTTTCTTTTTTTCTTCCTTCTTTTTTTTGTTTGAGATAGTTGGGGCGCCTCCACGAGGTTTTCACCCTCACTGCTTGCCCTGGGCGCCTCCAAGGGGAGGTTTTCACCCAAGGATCTCTTATTCTCCTCATTTTTCTTTCTGTTTTTTTTTTTTTAGGGTGTGGGTGGGGTGGAGGCAGAGACTTGCTCCACTACCAACACTATTTTACTCAAATTCTTAATGAATTCTTGCTTGGAGGTGGGCTTCCTGTAGATTTTCAACCTATGCGCATTGACAAGCATGGGGATGGCTTATTCATCGATGGTCCTGATCATAACTGATCCATTGTCATTGCACCTTTCTACTGTGTACGGTCCCTGCCATCTTGTCCTCAATTTTCCCTTGAAATCTTTATTCCCTTGAATCTTACAGCAGTGCCCAATCTCCTTCTTGGAATTGTTTCTCTTTGAGGCATCTGTCACGCCATATTTTCCTTTGAAGCCAGACTACCTCTAAGTGGAGAAGGGCCTGCAATCTCCATTCATCCAATCCGTTTAGCTGGAGTAACCTTTAAATTTGTGCATGGCTAAGATCTAGGTCCAGCTGAGCTGCCATCCTTAGTGTGTTATATTCAAATTCTATTGACAGCAAAGCCTTCTTCCCATAGACCAGCTCATAGGGTGTGAACCCTGTGGTGGTCTTCCAGGTCGTTTTATAGGCCCAGGTGGCCTCAACCAATCAATCTGCCCAATCTTTTTTGCTGTTGCTCACTACCTTGGTCAAAATCCCCTCCAAAGCTCTGTTAGTGACTTCCACCTATCCATTTTCTTACGGATGGTAAGGGGTGGAAGTTTTGTGCTTAATTTTGTGATGTGTGAGCAGGTCTTCAATTAGATTAGAGGTAAACTGACTCCCTTGATCTTTGACTAATTCTCTTGGATATCCAAACTTGTAGAATATATTCTCTCTCAAAAATTCAGTTATTTTTTCTTCTATTGCTGCCTTGATTGCCTTTGTTTCTGCTCATTTTGTCAGATAATCAATGCACATGATGATGTAAGATTTCTGCTTTGAAGGAGGGTTGACAGGACCCACAAAGTCCATGCCCCACTTCTCAAATGGCTCGAAAGTCACTTGATGTTGTAGGGGCATCTCATCCCTTGGAGTAGGTTTCCCCATCCTTTGACACCGACCACATTGGCTTATACATCTCCTTACATCTTAATGAAGAGTGGGCCAATAGTAACCTGCTTGCAGGATTTTGAAGGCAGTCCTCTTTGCTGCAAAATGGCCCCCACATGTCCCATCATGATAGGTTAGGAGAATGTAAAAAACTTCCTCCTCCTTGACACATCTCCTCAAAACCTTATTTGGGCCAAGTTTGAAGAGATTGCCCCCAATCCAGGTGAATGGGGCACTTTTCCTCATGATCTTGCTCTTCTCTTTTGAGGACAGGTGTGGCGGGAACTGTGTGGAAACCAAGTAATTTGCTATATCAGCGAACCATGGAGAGAGTAATGAGATAGCAAATAGGTGTTCATCTGGCATTTGATCATCCACCATTCCTTCTTCACCTACAGGTAGATCTATTCTAGACAAAAAATTAGCAACAACATTTTCCTTACCCCGCTTATCAACAATGGTTAAATCAAATTACTGCAATAAAAGAAACCATATAATAATGCGAGCATTTACATCTGGTTTGTTCATTAAATACCTAATTGCAGCATGATCAGTGTGTACAAATGTTTGATAGCAAGTGATGTAGTGTCTGAACTTATCTAGGGAATGGACTACAGTCAGGAGCTCCTTTTCGGTTACAATGTAGTTTAATTCTACCTCCGATAAGTTTTTACTTACAAAATATATGGCATAAGGCAGCTTCTCATCAACTTTCCCTAAGGCTGCTCCTAACACTTTGTTCGAGGCATCTGTATGAATGTGGAAAGGTAGGGCCCAGTTTGGACCTCTCAAAATTGGGGTAGTCACCAGTTTACTTTTAAGGGTATCTAGAGCTTCTTGACAATTGTCAGCCCATATGAACTCAACATCTTTTCCCAAAAGACAAAAAAATGGAGAGGCTAGCTTATTGAAATCCTTAATGAATCTTCTATAATACCCTGCTAATCCTACGAAACTTTGAACATCTCTTACCTTTTGAGGAGGTGGGACCCTTTGGATGATGGCAATTTTGTTGGGGTCCACCTGTAATCCTTGCTGAGAAATTGCATGACCTAGCATGGTCCCTTCAGTCATAAGGAATTCACATTTTTCAGGCCGAGGGACAGGTTCATTTCAATACACTTGTCCAAAACTTTTCCCATGGTTAGACAAAGCTTCTTGGAAGTTAGAACCATAAGGGGTAAAGTCATCCATATAGATTTCCACTGCATCATGAACCAGTTCAACAAATATACTCAATACTGCTCTCTAGAAAGTGGCGGGAGCATTGCACAATCTGAAAGGAAGGACCTGATATGCAAAGGTACCCCAAGGACAAGTGAAAGTGGTCTTATCTTGGTCTTCCGGGCTGTTTTGGATCTGGTTGTACCCTCTAAACCCATCTAGGAAGGAGAAAAACTTCTTCCCTGCTAGGCCTTCGAACACTTGATCTATGAAAGGAAAAGGAAAATAGTCCTTCCTGGTGGCGTTGTTTAGTTCCTGATAATCGACACATATTCTCCACTTCCCATTTTTCTTTGGCACTAGCACCAAAGGAGAGACCCATTCGCTGTTAGAGATAGGTTAGATGAATCTGGCATCCGGTAAATTTTGGAGTTCTTCTTTGAAAATGTCCTTAAGGGCTAGATTCATCCTCCTTTGAGGCTGCCTGACTAGTTTGCAATCTTCCTTAATGTAAATGTGATGAGTACAGACTGAAGGGTGCACTCCCTTCATCTCCTTATAGCTCAAAGCAAAAGCATCCAAGTGGTTTCTTAATAATCTACACAGTTCTTTCTCCTGAGAGGCGGGTAGGGATGAGTTGATTTTCAAGGTTCTTTCTGGGCTGGATTCCATATTCTTAACTCGGAGAGAGGTTGGGTCAGCCACACAGAGATCGAATAAAGGATTGGCTTGGGTTTCTTCCACCAGCTCTTCTAATGGCAAAACAATGGGGGGTGGATTATGAATCAAGTTTTTAATAATATCATCCTCGGTTTGTGCCCCCCCCCCCCCCCCATGGTAGCTTCGACTGCACATAGTGGTGTGGAATAGACTTCATCCTCATCTTCCTCCTCCAACCAGAGAGGTGAATCATGTTCTAACGAAGGTTGGGCAGGAGGATATAGGACTAGCTGCTTGGACATATGCCCATTCTTGATTGTCATGTTCCCAGCTCGACAACTGATGTAGGCATCTGTAGTAGCCAACCAGGGTCTTCCCAGGATGATAGGATACCTAGTGAGCTTTGCCTTTGGTTTGAGAACCAAGAAATCAGCAGGGTACTCCCAAGAATCGATGGAGACCATTACATCTTCCACAATCCCTTCAAGGGTCACGGTGGAGCAGTTTGCTAACTGTAGTATAGTTGTGGTCTTTCTCAGGGAACCCTAAAGGTTGAGCGTGAGCATAGTTTCCTTGGTCATCACATTAATGGCAGCCCCTAGATCAATCAAGGTATGGGGGATTATGGTGCCATTGATGTGGACATCGACTACAGGGCTTCCAGGTTCTACATATTTTGGATAGATTACCTGCCCCAACATCAGGTCGGACAATTGTCCTATGACATTGATAATTGGAGCATCTCTCTCGCGCCTACCTGGGTGCCTTAAGCACTTCTCCTTGATCATCTTGTTGTATATAGGCACATCCTTTATGGCTTGGAGAAGTGGTATCTTTACACATAATTGTTTCAATTCTTCCAGAAGTTCAGTTTCTTCTTGGGTAGGTTGTTTTGTTCTAAATAATCTCTCAGGAAAGCGTTGAGTGGCTTTTGGTTCACTTTCCTCTTTTTCTTCCTCATCCTCCTTAGGCGGAGGCTAGTTATCTGGGAGAACCTTCCCAGATCGTAGTTTAATCTCCTAAATCTCCATAGCATAGGTTGGGCATGATGGTTCCCCATTATATACCTGTCGGGCTTGTCTATTATTCAGGTTTGGGTTCGGTTGAGCACGTATTTGGGGTTGCCTTAGTGGAGCAGGAGGCAATGGTTGTGGTTGAGCAGGTGGTGGAGGCAAAAAAGTGGGAGGAGAGTTATACTGGGGCCTCCACCCCTGATTAGGTGTGTTACACTAAGGCTGTGGCTGAGCATAAGAGTGAAATGAATGAGCAGCTGGTTGAGGATGGTATTGAGATGGATATGACCAAGGGGGGTTTTGTGGACTAGGAAGGATGAGCAGGGGTACCCCAAGAAGGCATGGAAGTGGCTTGATTGGGGTTGTAATATGTCTGGGATGTCCCTTGCATTCCCTGCTGGTAAGGTCTGGGCCCATGTGGCCTCCTCTGGTTCATGAAATAGAGTGGTTCAGTGGCTCCTTCGACCCCCTGGTATGCAACTTTAAGTCTGGGCAAGGAAGGGCACTAATTTGTAGAATGGTCTTCTTCACAGACTGAACACACTTCTATAGAGTTCAATGGACATTCATTCTTAGGATGCCTTCTGGTGCACCTAGGACAAAAAATTGCCAAGGCCCTTTCTGTTTCTTCTTGTTTCCTTTTGATATGCAAGGTGTCCATTTTCATGGCAAAAGTTTGCATCATCTCGCTCTTGAAATCTTCCAGCAAATTTCCAAATTCACCTCTAAGGGATGAACTAGATGAGGATGTATTGGCTAGGGGTTGACTTCCCCTACCTCTCTTTCTGGCTACTCTAGAATGGTTTCTAAACACAATCTTTATGTCTTCATAAGGTAGTTGGTAGATGTTCCCCCCAGCCAGCAAATGGAGGGTATCTAGAAGGTCTTCCAGGACTCCTCTGAGCAGGACCAACTTCAGAGATTCGGGGTCAAGTGTGCACCTGGCCCTTTTATAACTGAGTTGAAACCTCTCTTCATAATCTTGCAAGGATTCATCGCTTCCCATGGTCATTCGAAAGATTTCTTCCTTGGTATCATTTGACATACAGTAGTCCCGATATTTTTTATTAAAGGCTTGCTGCATCTGAGCCCAAGTTGTGATGTTGTTGCCAAGTAACTCCATGAACCAGCGCAATGTTGCATCCTTGAGGGTAGAAGGAAACAGTTTCAACTTTTGCTCATCTTTTGCATAGTCATAGGTTCGATAGATAACAACAAATTCAAAAAAAAGGTATGAGGATCTTTGGTAGTCAACCCATGGAAGTGAGGTAAGGTTGAAGGACTTATGTTCTTCATTTTAGTGTCTCCATTGGTCTCTCGGATGGGAAAGGTACCTTCTACTCTTTCCCCATTTCCTCTCACGTTTCTGTTTTCAGCCATGGTCTTAGGAGGGATGGTTTCTTCCTCTTCTTCTGCTATAGGATCTTCGTATATCTCTGGTGGTTCACCTATAGGTTCTTCTGGATCACTGCCACCAAAGAAGAGAGAAGGGTGACTTTGTGATGTGGTGGGGGTGTTGGGTAGGAATTTTCCTGAATTATCTCTATTCCTACAAGGCATGAAAGGAATCTCTTTTTGGGTGATTTTTTATTTTATTTTATTTTTTATTTTTATTTATTTTATTATTATTATTATTTTATTATTATTATTATTATTATTAATATTATTTAATTATTTTTAATATTTTTATTTATTTAATTATTATTATTTTATTTATTTATATTATTATTTTTGCTTATACCTGCAAAATTGAAATTTATTGAACAAACAAATTGCAACTAACTGAAATGAACTTGTTGAAATGAAATTGCGGAATTGAAATGAAAGCAAGGAAATGACTAATCTACTTTGCTGGAATGGAAATTGCAGAATTGGAAGAACTTATCTACTTTTGCTGAAATGGAAATTGTAGAATTGAAAGAGCTAATATACTTTGCTGAAATGGAAATTGCAAAATTGAAAGAACTAATCTACTTTTGTTGAAATGAAAATTGCAGAATTGAAATGAAAGCAAGGAAATGCAGAAATCGAAAGAAAAACTACTCTACTTTTGCTTAATTAAACTACTTAGCAGAATGTTGCAGTAGAAAATAGAAGAAAAGCAGTAATCACAAAATACTTTGATGCTTCTCCGACAACGACGCCAAAAAGTGGTGAGTGCCAGTATTGCAGCAATAATGCTACAACTCCTAGGGCTTCCTACTTTACTTTTATCAACCCGGTAGTTCGTAACAAACTTGGAAGTGACGGTGCTATATGCACAAGTACTAGCTCTTACTGCAGGTTGTCATTTGGTCAGCTAGCGCAAGATCACTAGGAGCTTAAGCCAACTTCTATGAATTCTCAGAAGAAGCTTTTAACTGTGATGAAAGAAAGATAAATCTACAAGGACTATTCTACTTGCAGAAAGAGAAAGAAGACTGGAATGTAAGGAAAACCCTAATTTATCCAACTAACCCTACTTTTGCAGAAAAAGAGATAGAAACTGATGTGGTGAGCACTAGTATTGCAGCAATAATGTTGCAACTCCCAGGGCTTCCTACTTTACTTTTATCAACCCGGTAGTTCATAACAAACTTGGAAGCGACAACACTGTATGCACAAGTACTGGCTCTTACTGTAGGCTGTCACTTGGTCAGCTGGCGCAAGATCACTAGGAGCTTAAGCCAACTTCTATGAATTCTCAGAAGAAGATTTTAACTATGATGAAAGAAAGCTAACTCTACGAGGACTATTCTACTTGCAAAAAGAGAAAGAAGACTGGAATGTAAGGCAAACCCTTACAAACCCTAATTTATCCAACTAAACCTACTTTTGCAGAAAAAGAGATAGAAATTGATGTGATGAGTGCCATGACTACTGAGAAAGGTAAATTACATAAACTTTATAAAGCCTCGTGTCTTTCACACCTCACACGAAACTACATGTGAAATGAGAGAGAATAAAAAGATCTATTCAAAAACAAGGAACCCCTTAAAATAGGTAATTTGTGTGCAACTAATAGATCTTAAAGAGACATAAGTAAAACTTTAAGCTTTTATATAAGGGGCCTTTCATCTTCCCTTAACATTTTACTCATGAGCTTGTGATGTTCATCACTTTTCCAACATGTTTTGGCGTCATTTAATTTCTTCCACTCAAATATTCTAGGTGCATGTGCCTGATTCCATTTTTTTTTATACCACATTCAAGAGGTTGAATTTGTATCCCTTAATGAGGTCAACAACTTTTGAATGTTTGACAATGATTTGATATTGAATCACATATTTTATATGTTTTTGTGATTTTGTGAATGTATCTTGGTACTTAAAATGACATATGCTAAAATGTATTGTGAATGTGTGAATGTCATTTGATGGTTGTGTTTGAGAAAGTGGTATGAGAAAAAAATGTCTATTTTTTCTAGTATAAATATCTACAAAATTTTAATATTGTTGTAGTTAACTAGTTATTATATGCCTATCTATTAAAAAAATATTTTTCTTTTGTAAATTATATACGACAAACATTGAATAAAATGTTGAAATATGCAACAAGAAATTCTCAATTTGATTTTGCCTTTGATTACATTGAGAAAACTCGAATTTCATATCAGCAAACAACTTAGATGATGTTAACTTGTGTGACCTAGCTTGTGTCACCTAGTTTACTCAGTAAATTCGGGTTGGAGGATTTAGAGTTCAGTTATGTATGTGTCATTGCTAATTTGTAGCAATCAAGGTCAATTATCTCAAGTTGTTTTTAGTTAAACTAGTTCCAACCTTTGGAGGAACTAGTGGAAGGCCAGTTAAGTAGTGAGACTTCACTCAAACTCAGTGATCATCCAGTTAATTGATCAATCAACCCAAAATAGTTAGTGCATGCGGAGAATTCGAGTTACCCATTTTAGGTGGAGATTCCAAGGCAATGTGACATCAATTGTTGACTAGCCTTGAGTGTACATGTGTTGCATGTAGTAGGGTGACCAGCCTAAGGAACTACGTAGTTCAATTATATGAATTTCCTAAATAATAGGGGTTAATTCCTCAAAGAATAGTGCAAGGAAATAGGATCTCAAGCCAAGGAAAAATTTAACTAAGTATAGGTCAAAGGCCTTCAGTGAGTAGAGAGATAGGTTGTGCACTTGCAGGGTGAGCTCAATTGAGAAAATAAATTGTAATACATCTCTATTCATTTGATTAATGCGAGCAAGCATTGGGGTTTTTAGCAGATTTCTTTCCCCAGATAAAAATACTTGTTGCATGTGTGTTATTTCTTCTTGCATTTCTGAGATTTTTGTTCTAAATTGTGAATTAATGTCTGCGGAGAAGTAGTGTAGGTTTGTGTCTTGTGATTTTGATTAAAACTTCATGATCAATTGAAAATATATAGCCTAATTTCTACATAAAACACTACTACTACTTCATCAAAATTAATTACAGGAACCAAGAAAATATTGCACACACAAAATAATAAACAATGATATTTTTTGACAAATTGTCTTTGGAAAAACCCCTGTGTGGGAAAAAATTGTTTTTCAAATGAGGGTTTTATTATTCTTCAGCAAATTTGTAATTGAAATTACATACATTGTATGTGGTACATGTTGGGTAATTTAATTGTGAAATGAATTACATTCATAAAATTGTCAAACCAAGGTTCATGAACTTGTGAAGTACACTTGCACAATATATATTAGGAAATCAACTTTCAATCAAAAAGGAAATTAATCTATGGAAATGATTGCAAGGCTAAAACGAAACTTTTTTTTTTTTATGAAAAACACACATTATTTCTCAAAGACTATATCTATCAAAGTATCAAATTCAACACTTGAAAGAACAAGCTATTCTAATTCTATACTATGAAAACTTTTGAAATTATATCCTATTAAACATAAAGACAAATCTTATTCTATTAGACTTGGAAATTAATATAATCTATAAGTTTGATATATGGATTTTGAAAGTGATTCTAATCTGTTAAACTTGAAAACAATTCTAATCTATTAAGCTTGAAAGTAAATTTCATTTGTTGCACTTAAAAGTAAATCTAATCTATGGAAATCAAAGAACAATTTTATGCTATGGAATCTTGCAAGAGAAATAAAACAATTAGCAAGGCTATGAAACTAATTATAAAAAGAAACAAAACATATAAACGAAACACAATGTAGAATGGAGCAAAGGTAAAAGGATTATACTATAGGTCTCGCATGCCATAAAGGGGTCCTCCAGGTGATGCACAAGATTAAGAACTTGAAGAAAACCTTACTATAGGTGTCACAATCTACTCATCAAAACTCAATGGAAGCATAAGGAAAATTTTGATATTCAACTGGAAACTATGTGTACATAACTTGTTCAAAATTACATAACATATCTTGTCTATTCTCTTCCTAAAATTAGCACCTTTGAGAGGAGAAGGCACTCCTATTTATACAAAAACTAAGATAACCAATTCATAAATGTAGATCCACAAATATCTCACATGGTTACAACCATGTGTTAACATCTAGAAACTAGAATCCTCTCACAAATCTCTCATTGATTTTACCATGAATCTTCTCTGTGACATGTGCTTGATCAATGATCCCAAATATTCTTCAAATATTCAAGAATTTAAAGAGGAAATTCGAATTTGAGACTTAGAGGCCAAATGTGACTATTTTGGAATCTTCAAATAGGCCTACGCACATCACAAAACTCATCCAACTTTTATACATAAGTGAATACATGATATTTTTCTAGTATTTAACCAAAATTTCATTAAAAATTCCAAAATACATGTATTGAAAAATAATAAGTCTAAACTCTTGTTTGATCATGATGATGGTATTAGTGCATGGCTATGGAGCTGCAAAATATGGTAAATACTAAATGAAATGAAAGAAAAGAAGGTGAAATGGATGATATTTTGAAAACCCAACAGTACATTTAACAAACCTCCAACAAATTATTTTCTTCACTTCCACTAGATGATTTTACCTCCTGGAAGAAACTCAACCTCTCAAAATGAAATTGGCCCTCCTTTGCAACCCTGAATCGGTCCACGTGTGTGGCCCCGAAAGATAACTTGACATCCTATGGAAACTCACACTCCCTAGCAAAATAACACGACCTTCACTAGAAACTTGACTTCTACTGGAAAACTCGAATTCTCTCCTCAAAATGGGATTTCTTTGGGAAATTCATTCTTCCTCCGGCAACTCGGCCTCCTCAATCAATGCACACCACTTGGAGAATGAAAACTATACAAAATAAAATCGATATCCCTCTCTCACTGAGAATACGGAAATTGTTGTGAAGAAATCTCTCTCCAGAAACACAATCTTCAATCAATGTTGAACCCAACTACTGATGTCCTCCATGCTATCACTGCACACTTGTTATCACTACGAATCATTATCATCGAATGATCTCTAAGGGTCCCATTGATCTCTACTTATAATCTCTCGATGATGAGTCAACGACCACAATCTAACTCCAATTGATGACTAAGATCATCTTGACTTCATGAAATGACTTTTCTAGGAGTCACTAGAGAAAAATCAACTTGTCTCAATTAATCTCGATTAATTAACCACTTTTCCTAAGTTAGACTTAGGAAAATTATGAAACTGGCTAATTAAATCTAATTAATATATTTTTCCTTAAAAACTTTTTTGGGTATTGGATATAATTAATCCATTTATGTTTCTAGCCTTTCAGACATCACTTGAGACTAGAACACATGTCTGAGCTACACAAACTAACAATATCATATAAAGTCATTTGGAATTTTCAACTTAATCCATTTTCTAAGCTACAAAGTTCATTTTCCCACTTACATAACAATAAGACCATAATCAAAGTTTAGCAATGTGCATTTTGTTACACTTTAGTTTCACATATCTGCACCTCATATCTTTTTCACTAGATGTGATCCATCAAATGTGAAGATTTTGTGCCTATCATAATGATGTTAGAGCTCAGAGTACCATGATTATACATGCCACCGTGTTGCTTTGTACCATTGTATTACGATCAATGAAAAGTGTGACCATTGTGTACTCATGTATTGTATTGATCCATGTTAGATGATCTATGTAAAAGAGTTTATTATTATTATTATTTTTAACCTAGGTGGTATCTCTAGATCCTTCGTGGTTAACCAATTAAGATGATCCATTTTAATCCATGGTTTGTAATCCACTTTATTTTTTATTTAGTTACAACCACTAGAGTTGTATTTTTACTAACCCTCATTACAAAAATCCACCAACAAATTAGCATCTCCACTCAGGATCTAAGTATTTCTTCAGATCCTTATTTTTGCACCAACAGGTAATATTTATTTCGCTTCTCATTTTAATTTCCATTGTATAATTTTTGATCTTTTGGTGCTTTTATCCTATTTCTAGTGTGTTTTCACCTTACAAGTTCTGAGAAACAATAGAAAACACTTAGAGACAAACTTTTGGTAGCTATAAGTCCTTGTACTGGTCAACACAAATAATAAGGGTCAAACCTCCATTGATCCAATGTAGATATTGAGGGGAAAGTTACACTCCCAATGCATATAATATGTAATTTTTCTACATGGCCCTGAAATTTTGAAATTTATGTAGTTTTTTTTGTTTTATTCCAATCATTAGCCTAGGTTTGGTGCTTTTATCCTATTTCTAGCGTGTTTTCACCTTACAAGTTCCGAGAAACAATAGACAACACTTAGAGACAAACTTTTGGTAGCTATAAGTCCTTGTACTAGTCAACACAAATAATAAGGGTCAAACCTCCATTGATACAATGTAGATATTGAGGGGAAAGTTACACTCCCAATGCATATAATATGTAATTTTTCTACATGGCCCTGAAATTTTGAAATTTATGTAGTTTTTTTTGTTTTATTCCAATCATTAGCCTAGGTGTTAGGGTTTTATCTTCCTTTTGCAATAGGACCTCAATGCAAGTGAGATAAGTATAATTTAGTATTGAATCTAAAGATAGGGAATTAAACCCATAGGGAGTTTCAAGTACTTTTCTGCAAAAAAAATATTTTAGGAAACCCATCAGTGGCTTGTTGTTATAAACTATTTAGTACTAGTCGTCAATTAAACCCTTTTTGGATCCTCTTTTCATTTCTAGGTTTTTTAGCTCTCTATTTGTAGCTCAAAGTTAGCATCATTTTCTACTATACTTCTGGAAAAGATGGACTTTAAGGCAATAGAAGAGATTTCATGTCATTTCTTAATACATTTTCCACCCATTAGATCTTCTTTTTTGGATATTTTGAAGTTGCTTGAAACCACTTACATTAAGAGATATTTTACTTTGTGATTTATTTAATTTATCTTACATTTCATTGTTATTTTGTTATAATTTATTTATTGCAGAGCATTACCTTATCTATAATTCAAGCATTTCCAATTCTTAGTTAGTCAGGACATTTTTGCACACATACACACCACTAATGAAATTCTTTGTTCAAGACCCCCAACTAAGCCTTAAAATCAACTCTAAATTAACAAAAAAATTAATCTCACTTGGGCATCGAAAATAATTTCTTAACTAAGCTAGGAACCTAGGGATAAGAAACCAAATAACCCCTTCATCATTGTCATATTGAGACATAGAATTTGATTGATTAGGCAACTTAAATTCTTTCACCATCTAATGTTCATAACATTCATGGCAAGAAGGAACCCTTGAAGAGGTTAATGCTTAGACCTACGATCTTGAAGCTCCCCTTGAGGCTCCCAACTATTGGTAGGGAATCCATATCCATGGTTCACATAGAAAATATCAGATTCTCCTACCTGTATTGGACGAATATATCCTAGTGGCCACTTTGATTAGGAAAACTACCATATAAGTGGTGGTTGTGGGAAGCAACTACACCTGGGACATATTCTTATTAGCTAATTGGACTTCATCACTTCTTGATCCTAAGGATAACTTTTTCTCCACACCTTCAACCTTACCTAGCATGATTACCCAACATGTAGGTTGTTTGGAAGGCCACCTTTAAAAAACTCTAAAACTTGTTTGAGGCATAGTTGATCAATTAGACCATAGTTTTTTTCTTTCATAAGATGAAATATTGCTTGGATTGGGTTAAAATAATGGCCAACATCAAACAACTTTGCACCACGTATGCACTTAGTAATTTTTTGTGTGTTATTTTTTTACTTAGTCCATCCATTCATCCTTCTATCATTTTAGGTATAACCTTGTATTTTATCGTGAACCTTGTCCTAATACCATATTTATTCCAAGGTGACAATTGTAGAGATTGAGAGGTATGCACCCTCAATTTCCTCTCTTATGAGTCTTCTAGTTCCTCTTATAGTTCCACTTCACCACCACCTCGTAACCAAATAGTAGTAGATAATCTTGACTAAATTGTTGGCCCCAACAGGGATGTTAATGTTGGAGGCAATGTCTACCATAATGCTAGCACCAATGTAGGTTCCAATACTAGAACCAACATAGGAACCAATATTTTTCAACCCATTTTACCATTTATGGCTAGTTTAAACCTACTGTATTTGAAACAACTAATTAATGATCACCTCCAACACAATATTAATTGGCTCCCAATGCCAATAAAGCTCCCCTCATTTATACTCACATTTGAGGGTAACTCTATGATCTAGATTTAAACAGGAATGCAAAAAATTACATATATAACCATAAATACAATGATGTAGTAGAAATAATACTTCATTTCAGTAATATCAAATGCTTACAGACAAAATGGAAATAAGACTAGCTAAGGCGATGGTAGCTTATCTCTGAGAAGAAATGTGGGGGCTACATGCCTCTGAACTGTGTTACAATGAGGCTCAAAGGCCTATTTATTATTGGGAAACAATGGAAAACCCTAAACATCCAAAAACCTAACCCTAGGAGATGAAGTGCCAAACTATGGGCCACGTTTGGGTAAATTGGTACATTAACTTCCCGGGGTCGTAACATTGGCATACGATCTTCGTTTGACGTGCATAATACCTCGTTAGAAAGATCTATCCAAGGAATACAACTTTTGAATGACCAAAATTAGTTAAAGCTCAATGTTGGTCCCAGTTCTCCCTAAAAAAACATCGTTTAGGACCTCAAAACGGCTCCAGAAGTTCAAGACCCAAAAAACTGCCAAACATAGTAAATTGTGTTACAAATAAGGAAACTAAAAAACTGAAAGAAATAATGGTGGGGTTCCAAGTGGAATAGGCGAGTGGCCACCAATATCCCTCTGGATCATTTCTCCCCCCTTAGGAAGTAATGGCCCCCATTGTGTTGAGTTCCTCCATGAGATGAGGAAACTTCTACTGAACTTGGTCCTTGGTGAATCGCTTGCCTCGGCGAAGGAGTTGGCCTTCTTTGAAAACTCTATATAGTTGGATCCTTTGTTGTGGGGTGTTCTTGATCTGTGTGTCCATAATCTAATCAGTTGTGGCTTGTTCCATGCAATTTGATTTAACTTTATAGGTGTGAGTTGTTCTGCAATGTATGATGTGTCTAGAAATGGGGGGAAGTATGGTCAAAGGCAGTCCACATTGAACATTGGGTGCAGGCCAAGGAATGGGGGAATGTTGAGCTCAAATGCATTGTCTCCCATAGCCTTGGTAATGGTGTAAGGACCATATTAGAGTGGTTTGAGTTTTCTATAGGCTCCGGTAAGGCATTCCTTCTACAAATGCAACCATACTTTGTCTCCCACCTGAAACTTATGTGGCACCCGATGTTGATCATGTCGTTGCTTGTACTTGGAATTCAATTTCTCCATAATGTCGTGGACCTACTGGCGGATATGTTGGATGTGCTTAATGAAGCTATTTGCCTTATCGGCTTCGGACTGGACATGAGCCGAATTTGCCTGAGTAGTTGCAAATGGTATGGCCACATCAGTGAGACATAGTGGCTGGAATCCCAAGCCCACCTGAAAAGGGTTTTGGCCTGTCGAGCTGTGGAGAGCTCGATTATAGCTATGCTGGACATAGGGGAGACTCTCATCCTATGTGCATGGATTCTTTGAGTTGTACATGTGCAAAATGTGTACGATCATCCTGTTGACAACCTCTGTCTGGCCATCATTTTGGGGATGGAAAGTTGTGGACTTAATGAGCTTCGTGTCCAGCATCAACCAGAGACTGGACCAAAATGTACTGAGGAGCTTGCTGTCCCGATCTGAGATGATAGACTGTGGGATCTGTTAGTGTCGGTCTTAAGCCCTCCATCAGTGATCAATTGCTCTTTGCATATGCATGGTTAGGTGTCTCATCAGTGTCAATTTCGCATCCCGCTAGGCATGCCATAACACTGAATGGAGGAAGCTAGTCATTTGTCCCTTCTCGGCTTTGCTGGATGAGGTCATACTACAATGAAATTGAGTCATACTTGTCGTTATTTTGTCTTGAGGTCC
>APFE030239739.1:58403-87375 GCA_000404065.3 Pinus taeda | reverse complement strand
AGAGAGGATTCAAATGGTTGTTTGCCCTCTTTAGCTCCTTCTCTATTATCCCTGATCATCCATCTCAGATTAAGGCATCAGCGCTCACTCCTACCTTGCCCCAAAGATCCCCCTGCAAAAAACTGTGCTTAATCCCCGCACCCTGAATTGCACTTCCTCCAATTGCCACCAAAAAACCAAAAATCTTTAAATCAACCCCCCTTATCAATTTACTAGCCTAATATCTTTGATCCTAATTGGTCAGCTTATCATATTGAAAGATCTACCGAATCTGACCCGCGAGAGCCTTCTCATACCTCGTAGGGCTAGCTACGAGGTGAAATGGTTTGATGTAGCCTTGAGAGTTTGTCTATCTCAGCCTAGGTGAATTCCAAGCGCTAACAGGATCCCAAAGTATACCCACACTCATTCAAAGAAGAGTTTAGCGGTGGATTCTGTTGTGATATTCTTCTTGTAGGCCGCCATAATGGCCATCTTAGAGAATTTGTCGACGACCACAAAAACATTTTTGTTGCCATGATTAGTAGAAGGAAGGCTTGACATGTCATCCGTGGAGATGGATCCCCAAGGTCGAATAGGGATAGGCAGCGGAGTATAGAAGCCTAGATTCTTAATGGACGGTTTGCCAATGGCGCAGGTAGTGTAGGATTTGATGTACTTCCCGACATCATGTCGAAGATTCGGCCAATAGAAATACTTTTTCAATATTACCAACGTTTTCTTGACCTTGAAATGCCCAACGACACAACTGTAGTGCGCTTCCCAAATCGTTTTGGCACGTTCGCTTGAAGGAACACACAGGTGTCCCAGGTGGCATAACAAGGCATCCCAGAGGTGAAAATCTGGAACCTGCTAACCCTCTAAGAGTGTCTAGTATGTGTGGCTAAATTCTGAGTCGCTTTTGCAGAGAAGTGGCCAATCAGAAGTCTCGTGCCCATAAGAGTTGAGCACAGTGGTTAACGCCATGATCGGTGGTTGGATGAGGCAGTCTGCAACATTATTGGTGCTGCCCTTCTTATACTTGATATTCAAATGGAACTGTTGTAGGTATGTGGACCACTTATGATGGAAATCATCCTGCAACTTCCCTCGTGTTTGTATGAACTGCAGGGGTCAGTGGTCTGTGTGGATGGTCGTGTAGAATTTTGTAGATTTTTTTCTACAAATCAGCTAGCTCTGATACCATGTAGAAATTTTACCTGTAGAACAAACCAATGTATGAAATGTCCTAAAGCATAATACTTGTTCTACTTCTACAAAACATTAAGCGGAAGCATAATCGAATTCATGAGCAACATCAAGTAGAAACATGCATAACTGATCAAGAGAAATAATCACACATAACACAAGGTATATCCGGGGGAAAGCACCAGTATAAAACCCCAACCGTGTATTATTAATCAAGAGGAAATCCTCTTCACAATACAAAAATAATTAGCTCTCAAGCTATTCAGTTCTTAATGAATTATGAAGATATTAAGATATATCTCATGAACCAAACAAGCCCTGTATATAAAGGCTTTTCCTATGGTCCAATCCCTATTTCCTTGTGCAGTTTGCTTAGGAAATAATAGCAAAAGCATATACAATTAATTCCAAACATACCAATTCAACCAATGGTCCAACTATGCAATCCTTGAGGACACTAGTTCCTAAACCATGCAAAAAATACTTACTAGAAATAGTCAAGCATATGATAGTACACTGTGCCACATCTGATCTCAACTGGGTCTCTGACAGAACTGACATGCAACAGTTATCCATGAGTGAATCCTCAGTTATCTGAAATAATAGTTGTCACATGCATGCAAGCATTAACAAATTATATTTTATTATTTTAACAACTTGTTAAAATAATCTAACTGGATTTGACTAGTTAGAACTAACTCAATTGATTCTCTCATTATAGAACTCATACTTATTCCCTCAATCAATGGAGGAAATTAAGGATAAATTCCTCAATCAGTGGGACAACTCATGTGCATGCTCACAAAGACTTCAATTTCGAATTTCCTTAACTAATTAACTCAACTGAATTAATTAATTAATATTTCCAACTGTTGAATTGAGGCTTATGTGATCCATAATAGTTATAAGTAGAACTTCGGCATAAATCACATATTCTATATGTGATTTACGCCGAAGTTCTACTTATAAATATTTCCAACTGCTGTTAAGACCAAAATTAATTTTACTTCCTATAATAGACTAGGGACTGCTATAAATAGGAAGGGACCCATAAATGCTATTTTTAGAACTTTCTATTTTTAGCAATTTCACCTCTCACCCAATGTGGCCAATGAACTCACTGGCCAAACTGCTATTTTTAGACATGCTATTTTTAGCAGGTCTATTTTTAGCACATTCTAAATTTAACATTTCTTGTTGCACATTTTTCAACACTCCCTCTCAACAAGAAAGGCTTCCTCTCGAACCCGATCCTGTAACTCTGGAATGTTCTGTGTGCAACACATCTACCAAGTGCAGTTGCTCCAGCAACACTCAGAACAAAAAACTCCCAACTTAGCACGCTGTTGGGCTAGAAACATACTCTGATGCTGAAGCTCTACCTACTGCTGACAAGTGCTCCCTCTCTGACCTTTGCATTATTGCAACATCTCCATGCATCTCGCACCATTGCACACCTTTCTGTGCTACCCTACACTATTGCAACACACTTTTGCCTCTTTCATTGCTGCAGCTTGCTAGCTCTGCACTGTCTTGGGATTCCCTGCACTATAGCTCTATTTATGCCACTTCATCCGCATCTGTCTCTACCCAATCAATCAGTTCTTGCTACTCCTCATCGGGGCTCCCGTAGCAAGGTCTCATCCAAGAGGTTGGGTACCTCAAGGATCTTGCCCCTCCTCCTTGGGACGATCACTCCACATCGCCCCACCTCCTACCTGGAGGTATGGCTGCATGTGATCCCTCAGCCCACCTGGCTCAAAGTTTCCCCCTACTAGAGGTCTTTGGATGAGTAGATGTCTCTACTCAATCTCCACTCAACTTCCCTTGTTGTGGCTGCTCCACAACCTCCTGAAGGTGTTGCACCAATCGTGGCTGCTCCATAATTGTCTGAGACTTCTTCTAGCATCATGATCGACACCAAGTTTCTCTTTAGTCCTAGTACATACTTGCCATCGGTGAAGGTAAGGCGAAATCCATGCTTCCTCTAAAAAATAACCGTGCCTACACCTGAGACACTATACTTCTCATCATTACCCATCACTATGAGTATCTGGAGATCTTTCTCCTCCAAAGTACTGAACAAACTCTTGTCGCCGGTCATGTGGAAAGAAGCTCCATTGTCAAGAAACCAACCACTTCCCACCATAGATGAAACTATGCATGCAAAGAGTGTGAAATCCAACTCGAACTGTGATGCAAATGCCTCACCTTCAGATCCTTCCCCATATCCCTTCTTGGATTTCCTCTGTGGACAATTTGCAGCATAATGGCCCACCTCATGACAACGAAAGCATCGCACTTTCGATTTGTCAGCCTTCTTCCCATCATTAGAAGAACTGGATTCGGAAAGAGAAACCTTCTCCTTCCCCTTCTTCGCCTTACACGCTAAGGCACAGTTCTCCTCATCATGCATGGATGAAGAACTGTCTTTGGTGCTCTATCTGATCTCCTCCTGCATCAAATCTGACCATAGTCATTCCCAATCTGGTAGTTTCTCCCTTCCATTCACCGAGTCCTGGTAGCTATGCCAGCTCTTAGGAAGGCCAAGGAGTGCTAGACTCACCATATCCTCATCCGATGTCACGACCCCTACACTTGCAAGCTCATCCCTGCATGTGATGAGCTTGGTTAGATACATAGATATCGTCTCATCCCTTTCACACTTGATCTTTCGAAGTTTGTCCTTCAGTGCCAGCTTCCTCTGATCACTGCTATTCTGATATAAATCTTTCAATGTTTTTCGCATTGCATGCGAAGTCTCCTTGCCATGGAGGCTCAAGACAATGTGATCTCGCATTCCCTCCAAGAGAATTCTCCTAGCTCTAGCCACACACTTCCTCCATTCCACTTGCTCAGTCTTGTCAGTAGGCTTAGGGATTTCTTGATCAATGAAATCCTTAAGACCATTATCTTCCAAAACTGCCTCCATGCAATCCTTCCAAGCTATATAGTTTGAGCTTCCATCAAGGGCATACTCAAGCCTCGAACCATAGAATGCCATCAATGAAATAGATGAGATAAGAACTTGACATATATATCCTGAATAATAAAATTCGAATTTCTCTTGCTAGTATATTGTTCTTTCTTGATCACCTGTGCTCTGATACCATGTAGAAATTTTACCTGTAGAACAAACCGATATATGCAATGTCCTAAAGCATAATACTTGTTCTACTTCTACAAAACATTAAGTGGAAGAATAATCGAATTCATGAGCAACATCAAGTAGAAACATGCATAACTGATCAAGAGAAATAATCACACATAACACAAGATATATCTAGGGAAAAGCACCAACATAAAACCCCAACCATGTTTTATCAATCAAGTGGAAATCCTCTTCACAATACAAAAAGAATTAACTCTCAAGCTATTCAATTCTCAATGAACTATGAATATATGAAGATATATCTCATGAACCAACCAAGCCCTGTATATAAAGGCTTTTCCTATGGTCCAATCCCTATTTCCTTGCGCAGTTTGCTTAGGAAATAATAGAAAAAGCATATGCAATTAATTCCAAACATACCAAGTCAACCAATGGTCCAACTACACAATCCTTAAGGACACTAGTTCCTCAACCATGCAAAAACTACTTACTAGAAATAGTCAAGCATCTGATAGTACACTGTCCCACATCTGATCTCAACTGGGTCTCTGAAAAAACTGACATGCATTAGTTATCCATGAGGGAATGCTCAGTTATCTAAAATAATAGCTGTCACATGCATGCAAGCATTAACAAACTATATTTCATTATTTTAACAACTTGTTAAAATGATCTAACTGGACTTGACTAAGTTAAACTAAGTCAACTGATTCTCTCATTATAGAACTGAACCTTATCTCCTTTAATCAAGGGAGAAAATAATTGCATGATCTCACAAAGACTTCAAGTTTAATTTTCCATAATTAATTAACTCATGGAGATTAATTAACTAATATTTTAAACTGCTGTTAAGACCAAATTCGTTTTTACTTCCCATAGTTAGACTAGGGACTGCTAAAAATAGGAAGGGACTCAGAAATGCTATTTTTAGCAGTTTCACCTCTCACCCAATATGGCCAATGACCTCCCAAGCCAAACTACTATTTTTAGACATGCTATTTTTAGGACTTCTATTTATAGCACATTCTAAATTTAACATTTCTTGTTGCACTTTTTATCAACACTCCCTCTCAACAAGAAAGGCTTCCTCTCGAACTTGATCCTGTAACTTTGGAATGTTCTGCATGCAACACATCTACCCAGTCCACTTGCTCCAACAACACTTGGAACAAAAACACTCCCAACTGACCACTTTGTTGGGCTAGGAACGTACTCTGATGCTAAAGCTCTACCTACTGCTGACAAGTTCTCCCTCTCTAACATCTACGCTACTGAAACATCTCCATGCATCTCGCACCATTGCACACCTCTCTGTGCCACCTATCACTGTGCAAAACATTTGTGCCTCTCACATTGCTACAGCCTGCTAGCTATGCATTTTCCTGGAATTCCCTGCATTGTCGCTCTCTCTGTCGCTGCATCCGCATCTGTCTCTACCCAATCATTTAGTTCATGCTACTCCACATCGGGGCTCCTGTAGCAAGGTCTCATCCAAGAGGTTGGGTACCTCAAGGATCCTGCCCCTTCTCCTTAGGACGATCACTCTATATTGCCCCACCTCCTACCTGGAAGTATGGCTGCATGTGATCCCTCAACCCACCTGGCTCCTATTTTCCCCCTACTGGAGGTCTCTGCATGAGTAGATGTCTCTACTTGGTCTCCACTCAGCTTCTCCTGTTGCAGCTGCTCCACAACCTCCTGAAGCTATTGCACTAATCGTGGCTCCTCCACAATCGTTTGAGACTTATTCTGGCTCTGCATGTTGAGAGGTAATATACCCTCCCTCTCAACCACCAAGTCTCTAACCTTTGCCTTGCTCCTTAAGGCTTTGCATGCATCTTATACCTCAAGTGCATAAAGGTTCTTAGCTAGCACACCAATCTATTTCCACTTTCCCGTCATCACGAAATTTTCTAGAAAAAGAGTTGATTTTAAATCAGTGATATCTCGCTCATCCGAACTCCAATTCAGTCGATTTTTTTTTTTTGGGGGGGTATTTTTCCACAAGGAATCCAAATCTACTATTTGTTTCTGAAATTTTTTTACATAAATTTTTAGGTCTGCTCTGCAAACTCTCGGCCCAAAACTCAAAAATTTGAAATCTCCTCTAGTATATTGTTCTTCTTTGATCACCTGTGCACAACTTTGTAGAATTTTTCTACAAATCAGCTAGCTCTGATACCATGTAGAACTTTTTCTACAAATCAGCTAGCTCTGATACCATGTAGAACTTTTTCTACAAATCAGCTAGCTCCGATACCATGTAGAAATTTCCCACCTATAGATAAACCTGGTAATGCAATGTACTAAAGCAAAACACTTGATCTACTTCTACAAACAATTTAGCGGAAGCTTAATCAACCATGAGAAACATCAATAAGAACACATATAACTAATATGGAGAAATCAAACACACATAACACAGAAGATATAACCAAAGGAAAGCACTAGCCTAAAACCCCATCTATGTATTATCATACAAGTGGAAATATGTTCGGATTACACAAACCCTTAGCTCGAAATCTATCCAGCTCTCAATACAATCCCTCTGCTGCTCATAGATAGTTAAAGGCTTCTCACAAACCTTCTCCTCTGCCCTCCAAGCCCCCTATTTCTATGCACAGTTTTTCCTAGGTCCTCCAGCTACAACCTATGTGATTCTCACCTCACACACAACACTGACCTCTGAAATAACTGCACAAACTTGAAGGAGATAAATCCTCATCATGGATGAGCTTCCTTTATAGGAAAAATATTCATCCAACTGATAGTACACTGTCCCTTCTCTGATCTCAACTGGGTCTCTGACAGAACTGACATGCATCAGTTATCCAAGAGGGAATGCTCAGTTATCTGAAATAATAGTTGTCACATGCATGCAAGCATTAACAAACTATATTTCATTATTTTAACAGCTTGTTAAAATAACCTAACTGGACTTGACTAAGTTAAACTAAGTCAACTAATTCTCTCATTATAAATTAAACCTTATCTCCTTTAATCAAGGGATAAATTCCTAAATCAAGGGAGAAAATAATTGCATGATCTCACAAAGACTAATTTTCCATAATTAGTTAACTCATGGAGATTAATTAATTAATATTTTAAACTGTTGTTAAGACCAAATTCGTTTTTACTTCCTATAGTTAGACTAGGGACTGCTAAAAATAGAAAGGGGCCTAGAAATGTTATTTTTAGAACTTTCTATTTTTAACAGTTTCACCTCTCACCCAATGTGGCCAATGACCTCCCTGGCCAAACTGCTATTTTTAGGACTTCTATTTATAGCACATTCTAAGTTTAACATTTCTTGTTGCACATCTTTTCGACAGCATCCCCATTACCTTCTACTCCTGTCACTTCAAAAGCCTCAAAAGGAAAACATAAACCCCCAAATGTCCCTATAGATAAAATCGATCCTTCCAATGCCATCTTGATTGGAGATAAATCAAACTCTCACACTCCTCCATTTTTGTTGAATATTTTTGTTGGATTTTGAAATACTCAACAAAAACATTCACAATTGTTTAGTAGATTCATGCACATCTTCCAATATCATGCCCTATTCGGTATGTCTTAAATTGAATGTTACACCTCAAAAGTCTGTTGTGAAAATTGTCAAATTAGAGAGAACAAAAGTCAAAGTGTTAGGAGAAATGAATGTTATTTTAATCAGGTTATGTTCAAACCCAAAAGTTTGTCAAATACTTGATAAATTGGTTGTTGACACCCCTGAATTTTATCGTCTCATTTTAAGTAGGCACTGGTCTGAGAAACTACATGGTTATTTTTCAACTAATTGGTCACATCTTTGGTTCCCTTACAATTGAAAACCTAATCAAATCCATGTTGACAAGGAAAATCACACAAAATATTCTTTGACTGATTTAGATGAAGAGAATGAACTAGTGGTGTTCACAAACAATATTTTGGGAAATTATTCTCCATAATCCTTCTTTGGTAGTTTCCCTGCTCAGAATTCTCCTTTTCCTGTTGATTCTTTTGTTTCACTAATAGAAACTTTCTCATAAACAGATTCATCAAGATGTATTAATATTGTAGATAATACTGTAAATAGCTGGTGTGATGAATTGTTTTGGATTCTTTATTTTGATGGATCAAATTGTAGTGATGGTGCAGGAGCTCGATGCATTTTAATTAATCCAAACAGAGAGAAAACCATGTTTGCATGCGGGTTGGAATTTGGTTGTACTAATAACGTTGTTGAGTATGAAGCATTGGTTCAGGGTTTGCAAAAATCTATTAGTCTTGATGTCAAGCATATTAAAGTTTATGGTGATTCAGAAATTGTGTTTAAATAAGGAACAATATTCATTTTGTTTCTAATCATATTAAACACTATCAATCCTTGATTCAATATTTAACTACTCATTTCATAGCATTTAATATAACTTCAATTCCAAGAATACAAAATGCTAGTGTTGATCTCTTAGCTAATGTTACTTCAAGGCTTATTCCTCCAGAATAATTAAGTCATGATGGATTTTCAATAGAGTTGATTTTTTGCCCCTCCATTCTAGATAACGCAACTAATTGGCAAGTATTCAATGATGATAATGATATTATAGGTTCTTTAACTTCTTAATGTTCTTACTCAGATCAAATCATTGATGAAGATGAACATGATAAGCATCTTAATAAGTCTTCTGAGGAAAATTCCTTACCAAAACTAGTAGTAAAAGACTTATATGATTTGAAGAATAGATTCATGAAGGCTACCAACTACAAACTCCAGGGTGGTACCTTAAGATTTGAACTAGTTAATCTAGGGTCTGATGAAAAACCACAAACTATCAATTTAGGCCTTGGACTTTCACCAGATGAAAGATATGCTTTCATTCATTTTTTAAGGAGATACAAAGATGTTTTTTCTCGGAGTTATGATGATTTAAAAACATATGAAACATATATCATTCAACATACTATACCCATGCTTGCTGATGTAAAACCTATCCAAGAAAAACTTAGGAAAATCCATCCTAATCTTGAAGCTCAAATCAAGACTAAGTTAAATAAATTACTCAAATCCAAGATTATTTTCCTGTCCAGACACTCAAAATGGGTTTTAAATCTCATTCCAGTTAGAAAGAAGAATGGATACATTCAAATTTGCATTAATTTTAGAAATTTGAATAGAGCATGTGAAAATGACAATTTACCTTTACCACCAATGGAATAAATCTTATAATTTGTTTCAAATTCTAAATTGATATCATTTTTAGATGTTTTTTTAGGATATAACCATATTCTTGTATATCCTGAAGAAAGATTAAAAACCACATTCATGACCAAATGGGGGGCATACACTTATCAGAAAATGCCTTTTGGATTGATAAACGCTAGAGCTACATTCCAAAGAACTGTGGATACCACTTTTAAAGGTTTTATGACGAAGTCAATGGTTGTTTATTTGGATGATATTACAATTTACTCAAAATAAAGGAATAATCATCTTAATAATTTTATTTTTTTGTTAAAATATGCAAAAAGTTTGGGATTTCCCTGAAACTTAAGAAATCATTCTTTGCTCTTAGTGAGGGAAAGATTTTAGGGTTTATTATTTGAATAAGGAATTAGTATAGATCTAGATAGAGTTAAGGTTGTTTCATAAATCTCTTTACCTCATAATAAATAATCTATGCAATCCTTCCTTGGTCAAATCAATTTTGTTAAATGCTTTGTCCTTGATTTTTCACAGATCGTTATGCCTTTACAAAATATGATAAAAGGAAGACAATCTACAAATGTCGACAAACTAAAAGAACATATTTTGAATCAATAAAGCAAGCAATAATATATTCTCCTTCATTATCATCACCCAATTTTTCTAAATAATTTGTCCTATATGATCTTACTTCTGAACAATCCTATGCAGCAATTATAACTCAACCAAGTGAAGAACAAGTTGAATCTCTCATTGCCTTCTTTAGTTCTAATATACAAGGAGCAAAGTTGAATTATTCAGAAATAGAAAAACATTCTTTTGCATTATTTAAGTCATCAAAACACTTTATACCTTTTCTCTTCAAAACACATACAAAAGTGATTGTACATTTTCCAGCATTTAGGAAATTTCTTATTCAGAGAGAATTAGGAGAAAAGAGAGATTATTGGGTTACAACCTTACAAGAATATGACCTAGAAATAAAACCAACTAAAATAGTTAGAGGTCAAGGTTTTTGGAGGTTTATAACTTGAGCTTTTGACAACTCAGTTGAAGAAGATTGAGGTAACAATGTTCAAGTTTCAAAGGTATGTCTTGTTGATAATGAATCTCAGTACACTGATTTAATTTTCTACTTAAAAAATGGTTATTCTCTAGTTGAACTCGATAACAAGAGAAATGAGCTTTGAGACTTAAATCCAACCAATATTAACTTGTTAATAATGTTTTGTTTAGAAGAAATTATGACCTTATCTTACTTAGATATTTATAGAAGCCTGAAGTAGAAAAAGTGTTGCAGGAATTACATGATGGACCAGCTAGTGGACACTATAGTAGGGATACCACTTCTCACAAAATACTTCAGGTTGGTTACTATTGGCCAAATTTATTCAAAGATACACATGCCTATGTAAGAAAATGAAAAATTTGCCAAACAACTTGAGGGCAAGAGAAGAAGGCAACCTTGCCTTTGTAGCCAGTCAACATTGAACAACCTTTTGAACAATGGGGATTGGATATCATAGGTGATATCGTTCCACACTCTTCTAAATAACACAAGTATATTTTAGCTGCTACAAATTATTTCACCAAGTGGGTGGAAGAAATACCCTTAAAGGTGGTCAATTTTGAAATTGTTATTGATTTTATTGATCAACACATAATTACCAGGTTTTACGTTCTTATTGCTTTCATGTTTGATAATGCATCATACTTTTTTGATAATGCCATTATTTATGTTTCATTCAAGTGAGTTTTTAAAGTTAATTATTCTGCAAATTACTATCCTCGGGGAAATGGATTGGCCGAATACACCAATAAAAACCTCATAAGAATTACTAAGCGAACTATTGATGAAAACCATAAGAATTGGAATAAGGATTTAATTTTTACTCTATGGGATGATAGGATTAATCAAAAATATTCTTTAGGAACTTCTTCCTATTACTCAGTATATGGAAAAGAAGTTGTGACTCCTCCTAATTTAGCTCTACCTTCACTAGCCCTAGTGCAATCTGTTGAGGAACAAACTTGCTCTTCCTTACAATTAAGAATGTCTCAAATTCTAAAACTAGAAGAAGGAAGAGACAAAGCCAAGCAGACTCATACTCAACATCAACATACATTCAAGTCTTGGTTTGAATCAAGTTCAGTAAGCAATATTTTTTTTGAAATCAGTGACTTAGTTCTGAAATGGGATAAAGCCCATGAAGAAAAAGGAAAACATACAAAGTTTCAAAAATTTGGCTCGAGCCATTTCAGATTGTTGAAAAGCTTGGCCCATCAACCTTTATCCTCCAAGATTTATAGGGTAAGAGAGATTCTCTTCCCGTAAATGGGCTAGTTTTAAAGAATATATTATAATAAATATATATATATTATATATATAATATATATAATATAATTATTATAGAGAGACGAGAAGAGAGAGAGAGAGAGAGAATTCATATTCGGTTGTAAATAAGTGAATAATCATATGTACACATCGATGTCCATAGATTAGTTGTATTGAATAATACTCTTTTGACTTCATATTGATTCTCTCATCATTAATATGGAATTTACGAATTAAAGGAGAATTATTTAGAAAGAAATCACCACACTCAAGTTTAGTATTGCACATATTCTAATCTTTGATATCTTTATCTCCATTAACTTGTGAGTTTTTCATGACTTGAAACATTAAAAGATCTTGTTACCCTTTGATCTGTCATGTACAATTTATTTTTAAAATAAAGACTATTTCAAAATTTATCACCTTATGAATTCAATTGCCATCCATAACTCTTAAGGAGTAATTTTACCTCCCCATCAACTGATTTTACATTTTTTAGAGTGTAATTCAAAAATATTTAAACTTGAAGGATATGAGATCTCATTATGAGTAAACTTACCATGATCATGGGGAACTAATGATACTGAAATTATCACAACTAATCACCAAGCCAAGATAATGGCTTATAGTTGCAAGACTATAAGACATGAGGTCTCATCATGAACTAACTTGTTCAATATCATTATAAATTGTGAATAACATTGTCAACAGGTATTATTGATATTACTCGGTTAAATGGTATTCCTGTCAAGGTTATGGATGCCTACTGGCAGCAGTGGCTCTACTAGTGACAAGTAAGTCAATCTTAATGCAAAGCTTCAATAGTTCTTTATTTCATCCTTTCAATTGATAAAATGACTAACAAAGATAATGTACATTCTTATAAATAACAAGTTTTGAAATTTTGAAATTAATGAGTTGTGTTTTATTCAGAGTAATGTCAAACAATTTAAATTTCAACATTCTAATATTTTTAAGTATTATTCCTTTAGTTATTATAATTTCATTTAATATAACAGACATAGTTGTTTTGCCCAATGCGTCGCCAATTGTTGTAGCATTCAACAACGCGCGCCCCCCCCCCCCCCCCCCCCCCCCCCCCCCATTTTAATACTTAGTTATTAGTAAATAATGGGGAATCTTCATTTTTATATGTTATTTTCTTTTAATAAAGTTTTTTATTTTAAGAAAACTGCAGCATATTCGAATTAGTTATGAATTTTAATAAGCTTGAGGTCATTTCCTTATCGTAACTTCACATATCGGAATGGCACTTTAAAATATGTTATGATAAACCAAAGCTCTGATGGGACCTACTCTCGAAGTTAAAGCTATATCGGAAGATCTCCATCGGAACTCTATTATATCATAACTTTCCTTTCAAGAATGTTACGATAAATCTCCTCCCTGATGCCTAACTTCCCGATGCTTTCTTTATTAAAAGAATCATATGAAAAGACTTTATAGATATTTATAAGAGGCTTGCGCACTTTTTCATAGATTAATATTATAATCATCTGTCGGCCCCACAACTATTATTTATTATATCGGCACATTTCATATCATAAGTTCTACCATATTGCACCTCCAATATCCTCTTCCTCTAATATCTAATATCTTTGATATTTCCATCAGAACTTTTATATCAAAACTATTTCATCGTAAGTATTTTATTAAAACCCCTGATATAATTCTCTTGACATGTATTGCGCCTCTTTCATCAGAGTTTTTCATCCTATATCCTTTATGACCATTATTATATCATAACCTTTCCACATCAAAAGTTTAGATTGTCATAACTTTCTAATACAATCCCTCGATATAATTCCTCTGATGTACTGATATGGTAAGCCCACATGATTTCACTCTTTCGCACTTAATGTTTGATAATAGGAATTTATTGTTTTTGAAATTTTGGATGCCTTCAATCATTTGGCCTTACTTTAAAGGAAAAGATTATTTTTGTAAAATTGTGTTGTTTACGCTAAGTTCCCGCTAAAGAGAAAGAGTTCCATTCATCACTTTGTTTTCTATATAGGAAATCTCTCATTCTCGTAATGAAGAAGAGATGTTGAATGCAGGAAAGGGAAAGAAGAAAGATGGAATACAACAACAATCTATCGCTCCATCAATTGAAAGTATTGAAGAAAAGACTGCTTTGACGAGACTATTTTTCGATACAGTTTATATTAAAGATTCTTGACATTCTTCATGGGAAGCAATGTAATAAATATTTTAAGATGAAGGACCTAGGGTTAGTCAGAGAAAAATGATCGTTGATGATTCTACCCTAGTTTCAAAAACAACCTTTAGCGATGTTGTGAATTCTTTTCTACACAGAATTTCAGCCAGAACGAAACTTCTTCCCTATATTGATATGGTTCAGTGGGTCATGAATAATCTAAGTATTGTTGATAGGTGAATTGTTACAAAAAATCACACAATCATCGTGTATTTTTCCAATTAGGGCTTGTAGAGAATGTATCATCTGCCTAAACCACAATGCAAGTACAATAAGGAATACATTGATACATTTCTTAAAGAGAATGGACATGCATCATAGCCAATTAAAGGGTGGATAAAGGAATCAAACAAACAGAAAAAAGAAGAAAGTAGTAAGTATGTTGTAGACTCCCTTGATGGTCCTTATTCTCAGATAGTTGCAATGATGTGTAGGCTTCATGCACTCCCAAATGTACATAAATTTCCTTACCAATTGGTACCTCCTATAGACCGGGCTTCAGAAGGGTTTATATTTGATTGGGCCACTATAATTTCAAACAATTTAGTTGCCCATATTTTATCTTTTAGGATTAAACACAAAGTTTCTGATAATATAGTCACTCCTTTCTATATGAGTGCTTATATCATGGATGCATTATGTTTTTCTATGGACTTTTCATCTATGGGATGGAAGTGGACTCTGCGAGACCCAACTCCCATTCATATTTATCATGATATTCTATGGGACTCCAAATATCGCCAATATTTCTATAAAATATGCCATGGGGTCATGTTACCAACATATCAGGTTATCTTCGATAAAAAGGCTCATCAGTTGTCTCTGAAAGCTTAATCTGATCTTCTCCAAATAGGGAATTGGCTTGGTGAAGAATCATTCACCTATATCAGGGTATATGGAAGTTATGAAAATCCTCATGTTTTAAAATTGTTCACCCCCGATAAACTTCTAACTAGGGAGATAGCCTATCAAACCGTGGGTAATGGTATTTCTAAAGTCTTCAAGGAATCCAACAAAAGAATTTGGCTTTCTTTCCTAGCCCAATTTGGTATATGTGTTGTAGATACTTATAAGCATGCACAAATTGAAATAAAGGCTATTCAAGATCATGGTTTTCCTACTATTCTTAATAGATATTATGATCCCCATCAAATGGTTAAGAAGATTACAATTGCATCAAGTATCAGGAAATTTGTTCATGAGCCTGATAAGTTTGATGATTTATTTGAGATAGCTTCTTCTTATTCGATAGTGGCACAAAAAGCAAAGCAACTATTGACCTCTAAAGAAATGAATCAGTTTACGCAATACAGATCCTATAGGCTAATAATGATTCCTATGGATTCATTACAAGTTCCTCAAGAGAAGTTTGTTGACGATGATGTGGAAATTATTGTTTCTACACAATCTGTTGATCCTTCTCAACCAAAATTAGTCATTGCCTCCTTCTTCTTAGGCAGAAGGATTTGTGCCTATTAGGTTAGAAGAAATTTGGGAGGAATACAATCAAGCTCTTAATTCCAAGGTTGATGATTCTCAGGCTACTAAGACTCCTCAACAAATGAAGGTTCGGGACAATCTCAAGAATCCTTAACAGACTCTAATAATAACGAAGGTTCCTGAGAACCCTTTGGATGATAAATATTTATAAATCATACCAACCTTCCCCTCTTCTGAAGTTGTTTTAAGGATCAAGGAGATTCCTCCACTGTACATTTTCTACACCCCTTAGCATAAAGCTATAGTAAAAAGGGAGAGAAAGAAGAGAAATATTGACCAGTCCTAGGCATTATTTCCTGGCAATGCATCTTTCAAAGTGTTATGGAATGGCTCCACAAAAACTGCTACAGAGGAATTGGGTAGGATTAATCAATTCATAGGTGCCTATACCTCAACTACTATTGACAAAGCCACAGAAGTTCAACAACTTCTCAAGGAGAAAGAAGAGATAATTTCAAAGTTAGAACAAAGCATTGGAACAGAAAATAAAAATATAACAGAGGACTGGCAGTCACAGGTGACAGAGCTTCAAAACATGTTTGATTCCCTAAGAGTACAGTATGATGTTGATACACAGACCTAAGACACACAAATTCAAGAGTTGCAGAGAAGGATTGAACACCATAGTGTCAATCCAAGGTTAATTGAATTTAAGAAAGAGGCTAAAGAGTTAAAAACTCTTATTTCCTAACAACAGATAGTATTTTACGAGAAATTGGTAATTATTCATGATCAGTGCAGGACAACTGGCTCCCTGGTAGACCAATTATTTGATATTAAAAATTACTTTGAAGATATAGAGGAGAAAAATTCTGATTTCTTAACCTGGAAGGAAAGTGCAGAAGAAATATTAGAAAATTTTCATAAAATTGAAGAGGCCCATAAAGAGATTATCTTTATAGAGTGGGATATTCACATCAAGTAGGCAGAAGTAGCAGTTTATTAGGCGCAAGACATTTCAAGCAATATCATTGAGGAAATCAATGATAATTTTCTCCAAGCTAATATTTTCTCGAGTTGTCCCGAGGGAACTTTACCCGAGATCAAACTGATGACTAAGACGTGGAAAAAATATTCCAAGAAAAGTGTCGATATTATTAATCAACTGACAAAGACTAACTTAGAGAGTCATTGGCAATTCCTAGTGAAACCACATAGTTAGTGTCTAGTGCTCCGATGCTTATCGAACACTACCACACAAATGTTGCCAACGTTGTGAGATGTGATCTTCATGAACCAAATACAGATACTGTAACACCCTCCTCCCAGGTCTAACCCAAGTAACCATGCCAACTAGGGTAAACATGAGAATATAGGCTAATATGATCATATTTGACCTCCTATGTGACCTTAAGGAAGTTGAATCAACAAAACAAGACCTTACAGACCTCCCTCAGGTGCTGCAGGACCCCTAAGATCTAATCCACTACTCTAGGTGCCCATCCCCTGAGTTAACCTAGCATTTCATTGAATTAAACCTAGTGTCGCTCCCATGACAAGGCATGCTGTGATTGTAAAGCTATAGTCACTCCCACAATGCCTGCAAGGGTGAGACTATAGTGTCTCTCAGCTAGTTCTATGCCAGAGACTGCGAGATTTAAGCCACTTTTTCAAGGCTAGTCTCCCAACCAATGCCTAAAACTTGATGAGACTTTCCAAGACAATACATTACACCAAGGAAAAGCCTCTAACACAAAACTTGATCAAGGGATTGATCTAACCAAGCCTAAGCATGACAAATATTTTGTCAAACACTTAGTAAATATGAAACCTACATGTCTAGGATACAAGACAAAGCATAAATGACTTAAACCACTTATGAAACATAACTAGAAGGATCATCTCCTTCTCCATTGAGCTACAACATCATCAATTAGGTCTTGCATCCATCCATTTAATAGTTACAAGTAAATACATGAAATAACCATGACATAAACCAGTCATCTAACATGCTTATAACCAATATTAAAACATTTAAATATAATAGATATGACAACTTTTAAATCCACATATAAATCAATACAAAAGTAAGAGAACTTAGCTTTTACTAATCATAGGAAAATTCGACCAGGTTCGGGACTTCGACGTACCACCCGACCATAGACATGGCTAAACCAAATCTCTCTTTCAGCGCGTCACCCTTGTGCCATATTCCAATCATGAATGTGGGATATCATATAACAATCAATCCAAGAACAACTAAGGGAATCTAGAGGTTAAACCACATCCACCCTCATCAAACCATGATCACGCCAAAATCGGTGCTTTGATCACAACTGAACAGAACTTGGAATGCCATCTAAAATCCATCAGTATCCTTGAGGAATTTTATGTCTCCTTTTCTCTCAGGATTTACCGCAATCCAAACCTGGATCAATAGGTCCTAAACCAATACTTCTCCCTCAGGTTTTACCATGTATCCCGCCAAAACCGATCAAGGGATTCCTAGGTATTTTGGAATAGAACTTGAGACCACCTCCGTCCAAGATTCTGAAATCCATCCGGCAAACCAAAGCTTAAAAACTCAAATAAACATCCCAACATACCATGGCATCTAGAAAAAGGCTAGGCTAGGTTGAAATCCACTGTCATAAATCGACAAACCATGCCATCGACAAAAAGAGAACCATACACCAACATGCAAAGCCATGCTTGTCCAAACCGGCTAGGAAATCACACATGCAAAAGGTTACCTTCAAGTATTCCTAATGAAGCTGCTTAAGTCCTGCTTTCTTTTCCTTGATCCTTGCTTTCTTTTCCTTTCCTTTCCTTTCTTTCCCTTTCTTTGATCCAAAGCTAAATTGCTCCAAGAAAACTCTAAGTGACCAAAAGTGAGAGAGAGAGGAAGAATAATGAGAGAGCTCCAAACTTGAACTAACCAAGCTTATACTATCAAGACCTGCCAACAAATCTGCAAAAGCCTTTTTATGGATGAGGCCTATATTTGCTTCATTTCCATTATTTTCCTTCAATTCCCTCCTCACATGAAACCTATGACCTTTTACCTTCATTTTCTCTTAATTTCCTTTATTTTCACAAATAAATGTGGCAAAAATGCATTTTTTTTCCTTTTAATGCCTTTGCCTTAGCCTTTGCCAATTTTCCTTAGCCAAAACAATCATCCAGTGATGCCCACTAGGATATATTTTCCCAACATTCAGTTTGGAATATGTGTCCCTTACCCGCGATCTTATTTTGCCTTTATTAACTTTTCTTACATGAACTTTTCACCAGGGTTGTTACATAACCCTCCCCCTTGGGGAACATCATCCTTGGTGTTAAACAACACCATGACCTCAGCAAGACCACTGAAAAGAAAACATACTTCCCATGGAGCTTTATAACTTAGCTCGTTTCAGTATTTACATTGAAGATCTGCTAAAAAGAAAAACATGATGACAACATGACCAGATAAAAATCATACCACATACTGGAGCTTTATAACACAAATCATTATGGTATTTTACAATAACGACATATACACATATTCACATTTGTTAAACCAATAAATAAAAGTATACAATGCCCATATAAATCAACAAGGGAGTCCAGAGGCTCACACCTCCACCCTCAAAGTAATACCAGGATTCACCTCCTTCCCAGGAAGTCCATAATCCACTGCCACAGTCAAAGCTACATCTAATGTCCAACGCTACAATCCTGCACCACCTATCCTCTAAGTGAAGAGTTACCAACTCATTGTTCCAGGGGGCACACCTAATGTACATTTGATTCCATCTGGCAATGCTAATGACCAAACTAACCTTCCCTTCTCTGCTACACAATCCCTCGAGAAATACAGTCACCCCCTTTCGTGCAGTCACTCACCTTCCAAGTTCCCCAGAATCCCCTAACCTAAGGGATCTATTCCTTGGCAAGGCTTCCTCGCATCGAAATATACAAAACCAAGGCATATACTTGCCTCAAAACCATCATACTAGTCATAACATGCTCCTGGAAATCGATGGATACTATTGGGTACCAGTGTCTCACAATGGCCCTGATCCTGAAGTGTTTTACCAACATACTGCTACATGTTCCAATTTCTTTTGTTGTTGCTACTAATTTTTGTAGTCGATTTCAACCACCCAACTGGGCATGTTCATGCATTCTTGTTCCAAGCACATAATTTACGTTAGATTCAAATAAATTGAAATAACCTCAAATCATACCCCATTTGTAGCTCATCAATAAGGCACATTTGCAATTATGTTTGCTTCCTATCACAACATTTCAAAATAACTGTTTGATCAAAACATCATGTATAAACATATCACATCTAGTTAGATCAAACGACAACCATCATAGATCAACATCATAAATCATATGTAACCATCATAAACCAGAATCATATATCACATATAATCATGATATACCATAGTCATAAATCATGTGCATAATAAAACTGAAATAAAATGTTGATACTTATCCTTTCATCAATCCTTAGCTTCTACCTATTTCTTTATTCTGTATGCACTTTAGAGCGGTTTCCACACCATACAAACACCCAGTGCCTTCTCCTAAACCATGTGCATGTACACATAGTGTGCATCACAAACATACAACTACACATGTCATACAACACCATGGAATACATGCATCTACACCAGTATCATATGTACCACATGTACACAGTACCATATGTACACTACAACCACCTACACAACGTGTGCACAACATCACATGTACATGGCACTAGTTGCATGACGTGTACACAACTCCACATGTACACTACACCACTATACAACGTGTACACAATACCACATCTACACAACATCACATGCATGACATGTGCACAACACCACATGTACATAGCATCACATGCACGAAATGTACTCAGCACCACATGCACACAACACCACATGTACAACATGTACACAAAACCACATGCTCACAACACCACTTGTACAATCATGCACACAATACCATATGTACATAGCACCATATGTACAACATGCATAGAACACCATATGTACATAGCACTACATATCCAACATGTACATAGCATCATCTGTACACAACACTACATATCCAACATGTGCACAACACCATATGCACACAACACCCCATGCCCATCATGTACCTAGCATCATCTATACCCAACACTACATATGCAATATCCGCACAACACTATCTATATCATCCTACGCATAACATTGCATAAACAACATGTACACACGATATGTATACACAACACCACATGTGCACAACATCATAGATGCAACATGTACAACATATACAACAATAATACCTCACATCCAAAATCACACTGTCTCTACCAAGCAACCTTGCTTCCAGTGTCTTATCCATGCTTGTCCCAGCATGTCGCAGACCACACTGCTTTCATTTCACTAATGTATCCTTCCACATTACATGTCATAAACATAGGCATAATACAAGTATACAATATCAATTCATATCCACATGATACTGACCTCGTATATTTGTCATGACTACTCTTCCCAATTTATTCCTCATGAACCAGGAATCTCTTCATGCCATTCACCTGCAAAAGAAATCATTCGTCCGTAAGAATGATCCCTAAAAACCCTATCAGACAGTGACAAAATACATACATATATATATATATATAATCTTTAGCATAAAACAATCATCATCCTTTCAGACAACAACATACATACATACATGCATACATATATAAACATCAAAATAATCAAGATTATGACATAATTACCAAATAACATAAGGTCTAGGTTAAGAGAACTTCCTTTATCCATGTACAACATCTATAACATTGAGAACAATCGTTCCTAACATAGCCAAGGCATCCAATGCCTCAAATCCATTTAATTTACCTTTTCTAGTTACCCTTCACATGTTCATACTACCACCATCCATTTACCACTATGGACCAACTAGTCCAACCAACTGTCATAGTCTTAACCGACTATCATAGTCTTACCTTCCACCGTGCTTACTTATGCACATAGCTTCATCTGAGTCTTACCTTACATGTTGGGTACCATAGGACTCTCCCTGAGCTCCATTAACTTTCCCCTTTTCCTAACCAATTCCCGACTCAAACATAAAAATGTAAGACAAGAAAAAAAACAAGAAGAAAACCATGAAAGACAATAATGATACAAAACCGCAACAAAGTGGCATAACTATGCACCAAACACACGCAAAATTGCAAATCAAGCACAACAATTGCAAAATACCAAAACCACAAGACTAACCACAGACACCACGACTCAATCCCGATGGTTCCCAAAGAAAACATGACCTAAGCCTTCTTCGATATTTCATGGAAACCTCTCTTGTCATGCAACTCCATGCATCACACTGCCATAAACACATCACTGTCAGTGCATAATTAAATATAACAATACATTTACCTTACCTTGTTGTGACAAGCATTTTGCCTTACAACTGAACACATCCACACCATCTCTCATGGAACTCCAATTCCTTGACAGATCCACTTGTAACTAGAGACTGCCTAACATATTTGTCAAGTACATGTTCGTGAATCTAGCACATATCCACATAATGTCAGACAATATTAAGGTCAAGAATACTTCCTGTACAAAAAGCACTCATTCATTTGGAATTAGGGTTTCCAAAACTAGCCAAAGAAATTCTTGTCCAATTCCTTCCTTTTAACTTTTTACTTTGCTACAATTGAGGCTTACTATGTACTTTCACATCACCAAATATGTTAGTTATATAACCACATCAACTATTACCTTATCACACTAGTACCTAGCATGTTACCCGGCAACTGCTCACACATGTTGACCACATGTTCCAAACATCAAGACAATCATATCTATCAATTTGAAATCAACATTTAGCAAGAATACCAATCATGTCATAATCCATAGTCAACTCATAGTCTTTAGGAATAATGCTACAATCGTCACCTACTTCACTCGAGTGCATATCAACTATCTCAACATATATGTGTTAGTACAATCATCTTAATACAATATAATTGGAACACATACTCATATTATGCAATCCATCAAACATTCAACCAACTTGAAACATACCATGTTAAATAAATCAACTAGATGACATAATCAAACAATCAAGCACCAAATATACGACATAAGTGAGTTCATACCTTATTGTGTCTCAGGGGAGGCTATCTTGTATGCACAATCAATCTAGTTAGCACGATATAACTTCACAACATATCAACTCAAACATAAATAAGATCATAATATCCAGAATAGTCACTAGCTAACATGTTTACATCATAACTCGTACACAATTATTATTCACACATATGCAAAGTTAACCTAGATTAGTACAAACCATATCACAAATATGTTGGCTCATACTTGAATATCATAACCATAACCAACCACATAGGCCAATCCAATTTAGCATGATACATATTGTTACATAAAAATATCGTCACCATGACTATTTGCAGTCAGTATGGGTCTATCATCACTTATACCGGCCTCCTAAGCAAGTCTCAGACCTTAGCTCTTCATGTCAAGCTTTGCAAATGAGAGAAAGACATTGAAAATCAATAAAACTCTAGCTCCGCACTTTCTCTCACTTTTGCCTGCAGGCCCTCACTCTTTGTTCATATTACCTGTGTATCTGCATGCTCTGTCTGTAAAGGGGTGGGTGCGTACCCCTGTAAAAGTCAAAAAGGCGCAAGTTTATCCTAAAAAACTCACTTTTGGGTTAATTCTAGATGTTTCTAGAAGGATTTTGACGTGGATTGTTCGCTCCAAGGTGGTTCATGCATCCCAAAAGAGAAGGAGCTAATCCCTTGATAGGAGGAGCTATCCCTTTGAAGGAGGGCTTTATCCCTTTGAAGGAGGACCTAGTAACTTCCCTCCATTGCACTATAAATTAAGGCATTGGGTCAGTTGCTGAGGAGGTTAGAAGTTGAACATTTTGAGGGTAAATGCTGATGGAATTAGGACTTCCTAATTAAAACTTGAGAGGAGAGATCACATACCTTTTGGTTTCATTGGGAAGTGATTGAAGCTTGTCAAAGTAGAGGAGACTTCTTGTCGGACCCTGGGAGGAGCTTGTACAGCATCATGGCACAGGTTCTAAAGTTCTTCTTCATTTGAATTAATACAATCAGATTCATTTTTCTCAACAAATTGTCTTATGGTTTGTTTCATAATCTCCTTGATCATTATGATGAATATGCTTTATAATATTGGCTTTTCAGGTGCTATTTAATTGTTTGCTTGTTTGTGTTTGCATAATACACTTCAAGGAAGCTCATTTGGAACGAGGGAGCGAGGCTTCCACAAACTTGCATTGGACCCAAGGTAGGCCTAAAACACTTGTTTGCCTTTATTTTACTCGCATATTTAGAGAAAGATAGTTTTTGAATGGCTTTCTTGTCACTAGATATCAGTAGATACTAGGAAGGTCGATCTTGTCCGCAACCTCGACTCATTCCGCGTGACACCCCTACATAAATCAAGGTATTAAGAAGAGTTATTCCATCAAAGTAAACAATCACATTGGGATTCCTGGGGTCCTCGTATTTAGCAGGCACATCGTTTCCTAATGTCAACTCAGATAATTTACCAATGAGATTCACAGTATAAGGGTCTTGAGGTTTTTCTACCTGGATTTTTAACGCACAATTCCTTAACTGTTTTAGCATAAATAGAAACATACTTAATTAATTGGAGCAAATGAATTCAAACATGAAAATTATTTAATATTGTCTGGAATTCAAATTCATCTTGAAGAACATTTTTCGCTTCAACTAGACTCTGAAGATAAGGAGGGCATAAAGAAGTGTTTTTTTTAGTATTTGTTATTAGTTTCACAGTTGGGGAAACATCTGATGTTACAGTGGCATTGGTTGTTATAGGAAAACTTACGATAGTACCAATTGTTACAGTCTTATCAACAGTTTCAACACTAAAAGTATCACCTATTGTTTTAGCCTAATTCTTTTCCATGTAACCTTGAATCACATATCCTCCTCCTAATAAGTTTTCTTCCTCATTTTCTATTATAACCGGGGGAGGAGTGGGGGTTTCTATCTTGCCTGAGTGAAGTTGAATTTCATGACATTCTACCAGTGAAATGTAGTAAGTAGGAAAACTTGAGGATTCTACCTTTTGTATTGCCCTATTATTAGGGTTAGGACTGGGTTGCGCAGGTAGCTGAGAGCGCAGTAATGGAGCACTTATAGACACATTGGAAGGGATTTGTAGTTGTTATTGCATTGGTAATTGCAAAGCCATATGGTTTAGGAGGGAAAGTCCTCTCTAAGGTTGAGGCCATGAAGAAACAGACCACTAGGCCAAGGCATATGATATTGAACCAGAGAAGGGTTAGGGGGCTACCATGAATCTGTTGGATATTGAAATTTTTGGGGTGGTTTTTGAGCATTATATACATTAGAGTAAGAATCGAAAGGAGAAAAGGGGTTTTGCATCATACCTGGTGGCCTAGATTGTCATGGCTTTTTAGATCCAACAAAGTAAGCTATTTCAACATCTTCTCCTACTTCCTTATAAATTTCCTTGAGTCTATGTAGTGAATGGAATTGCTCTATAGAATGATATCATTCACATATGGTGTAACTATTAAGTGGGAACTATCTCAAGGGGTGTTTCTTTTGACACTAGGAGCAAGAAATGGCCAATGATTGCTCAACTTCTCTTCATTTTTGTTTTTCTTGTAATACATCAAGTTGAGATGACATTGAACTCATGATGTCAATTTTGAAGTTCACTAACAAAGTCCCAGTTTCTGCATGAATTGCTCTAGTATTTGTTGACTTCAAACACCTGGTAGAGGCATCATGTGTCATGTTCTGGTTTCTAGTAGACCCTCTAAAGCTCGTTTGACAAAGTTGAATTATGTCATCATAGGACTCCTTAGAAATATCTCATTTCCCCAAATGATTCAACACATTAATGAAATCATCCCTCATTCCCTTAATCAAGATTGCATTAACTATCTCCTTGTCTAAATTACTATGTTGAGATCTTTGCAAATAGTATTGAAGGAATTCAACATATTCCTTCAAGTCTCTATAATGATAGTAATCATGGTATCTTTCTAGAAAACAATTCTTCATTGCACCCTAGGTACCAATAGACCCTCCACCGAGTCCCATAAACTATCTTAATGTTGCCCCCTTTAATGTAGCAAGGAACAACTTCAATTTTTGTTCCTTAGTGGTATAGTCATAAGTTTTACAAAGGAAATAAAATCAAAAAGGAATGAGTCAAGGTCTTCAGAGACCATACCTTGAAATGTAGGGAGTGTAGATAAAGGTATATTTTTTATTAGATTTTTCCCTTGAAGATTCCCAATGGGATTTTGTTGAAAATCTAGAGTAGTTGTTACATATGGTTTTCTTGATGAAGAGAATTGCTCTTCCTTCTATGATGGAAGTTGCTCAGGCTACTCGAGTTGTTTTACCTACTTAAGTTGTTGAAATGGTTGTGATGATCCTAATAATTCCTTGTTACTCATTGTAACAACAGGTTATTTCAATGCACTACCAAATTACAAAGTATGATAGCCAAACAATCAGTCCTCAGGGGTCCATCCTTGATCAATTAAGTTTGTATCCTCATAACCTTCCTTCAAAATTTAATCCTCACCTCCTACTATTACCTAAGGACTCGATATCCTAGGACTTGTTTCTAAATATTCTTCAAACTATGTCTCCTTCCCTATTACAGATTTATTAGGAGATATTGGCTTTTGTGAGGAAATTTTAATAGGTTCTTTCCTTTTTATCACCTTCCCCTAAGTGGACAATTTCGTTTCAACCTTCAAAATAATTTATTGTATGTAATTTGGCCTTCCTAAATCTTGATTCTTTTTCTTCCTTTTGTGTCCTCTTCCACATACAAGGTTAGTTTGCTTGGGATCACTATATTTTTCTTCTTCACTACTCATTCAATGCAATTCTATGTGCCATGATCCAAGTGAGGTCGAGCCAGATCGGTATGTCGAATTAATGCGTAGGTTCTTACCTCTCATCTTACCACTCAGAAACCTCAAAATCAAGAACTCATCTATTGCACTTCCAAACAATGCATGCAAATAAACTAGTCACACATATGCGCCTCTAATAGCCTCCCCGACAATGGTGCCAAAATGTCAGGTGAAATAACTGTTCCTTTAAACTAGAGAAACATATCCACTCTCACATTAATTATCAATCTGGGTAGGCTTTATTTAATGTTATCACACAAATTTTATGTAAGGTTAATGATAAATAGCATAATTAATCTCAAACCAAGGTCATTTCAAACTCCCTCTAACAAAAAACTTAAGTTGTTACACTCTTCAACGCAACTAGAAAAGAGACACAACTGCAAAATAAATCACTTTTTTACAAACCCATTCTAATTCATAACAACACTCCTGTAAACCCTTCAATTACTCAATAAATTTTGAACACACACATTCAAAGAAAGTCAAATCCCATCTATAATAAAAAAGTAAATAACTCATTGCTACACTAATAAAAGGGATCAGTCCAGGACTTATCTTGCCACACCATTCAAAAGCTTTCTACAATAAATAAATCATAAATAAAACTAATAGTAACAAAATAACATAACTAAGAAGAATTAATACAAATAATTATTATATTCTACTTAACGAGTGATCCATGCTAAGAAGGAGGGCCCTTCTTCCTCAACAAGGGCTTGTGCACTAAACAGCACACAAACTACTCACAGAAAGGCATAATGCCACAAGGTTGAGATTTGCATCAATAAAACATTAGGATTATAGTGCTTGGTGCTTTCCCTTCATTTCCAATCCTATTTATCTAATTCCCTTCATTTCCCCCACAGGTAGAGAGCTCTTCTCTTTATAATTTTGTAATACAACAAGAAGATCATCATGAGAATCTTTGAATTTTCATGTGATCTTAAAATAAGAATACATTTTGGTAATTCATACAACAACTTCCATGGTAAGGGTAAAGTTTTAACAACTTCTTTTAATTACAATAATATTTGTAGGAAATAACAATTACCCAAGTTGTATGCTCCATGAATATCTCTTGGTGCTTTAGTTGGATTTGACTTGATGCGCTCCTAGGTTAATTCATGTGACTAATTAGAGAAGAACAACATGCCCAAGGAAAATTGTTCGTGTATCAACAACATGTCTTGAAATATTTGTCTAGATTGATAAAGGAAACGGAAATTGCATTCCTATAACAACAATTTCAACATACCACTTAAACCTTGTTAGGGCCTAAACCTACCTCAGGTTGAAGGAAGGCAGGTCTAGGGTAATATCAAACCACGCTTAACCTAGTAGCTAGCCCTACCAGGTTGGGAGAGGACTCTCTCCTTGTCAATCTCAATGAAAATATATCAACGAAGGCTTGAGATGACTTATATGAATACTAGTTTTTGGCTAGGTATGTTTGCTCATAGGAATTTGATTGATTTTAATGGTTGGCGTTGGATCAGATGAGGAAGGCAGCGTTGGGTTCGGGAAATGAACATAGATTTGCAGAGGTTTCTGTGGGGCAAGGTAGGCAATTGTTTTAGCACTTTGAAATGAATGTAATGGTGAGTCTAAATACTGGTGAGGAGCTGGAGAGGGCATGCAAGTGTCATTAGTCCTCTTCAAACCCCAAGGTAGAGCACTGAAACACCAATGATTTCCACCTTTCAAACTTGATTCATTTAGCTATGCAGAAGAGAGAGATGATGGCATACATAAACATAAGATCAACTGAATTACAGAGAATAAAACAATGCTAATTCACATTACCACAAGAATCCCACAAAATGTTGCAAAACCCTGGTTTATTTACTTGCCAAACTGCAGAAGTGATGTATAATAGTGTTCAATGCATCCACAAGAGTCCAACCTTGACAAATAACTAAGAAAGTACAACATATAGGGATCAAACCACCTATGATAACCATCAGGGGTCGAATCCATGAGTTAAGGAGTTGTTTCAACAAGATCTAAACTAGGAACTGAAGAATAGGCAGTGGAACAGGTTGCCTCTAAAACCATGGAAACTGATTCATTTAATTCAAAACCACCTAAAACTGATGTATCTACCTCCTTACATCATTTTTACATCAAAGTACATCAATTTACATCATGAATTTGACCATGAGAGAGAAAAATTCAAACTAATAGAAGACTAGGCGAAATTCTAGGCAAACAGGCAAAAATGGAAAATTTTTCTCCTATGCGTGGCGTCACTGATTCTATGCATAACGCTTTCTCCAGGCCAGTTTTGGAAGGCTTCCCAAAGTCCAAATCAGGTGTAGAATATCTCATTGGAAAGCTTGGTGAGTCTAATTTCTCAGACAACTTGAATGTTTTGATTTGGAGTCCATTTTCCCCTTCAAAAATGCAATCTCCCAATATTGGTTCCTGTGTGGCAAAAAAATGGCAAAGAGGGCATTTTTTGGGTGTTTTTTTCCCTTTTGGAGA
>APFE030239739.1:23403-53403 GCA_000404065.3 Pinus taeda | reverse complement strand
TCACATTACGACAAGAATCCCACAAAATGCTGCAAAACCCTGGTTTATTTCCTTGCCAAACTGCAGAAGTGATGTACAATAGTGTTCAATGCATCCACAAGAGTCCAACCTTGACAAATGACTAAGAAAGTACAATATATAGGGATCAAACCACCTATTCTAGCCATCAGGGGTCGAATCCATGAGTTAAGGCACTATTTCAACAAGATCTAAACTAGGAAATGAAAAATAGGCAGTGGAACAACTTGCCTCTAAAACCATGGAAACTGATTCATTCAGTTCAAAACCACCTAAAACTGATGTATCTACCTCCTTAAGTCATTTTTCATCATTTTTACATCAAAGTACATCAATTTACATCATAAATTTGACCATGAGAGAGAAAAAGTCAAACTAGTAGAAGACTAGGCGAAATTCTGAGCAAACAGGCAAAAATGGCAAATTTTTCTCCTTTGCATAGCGCCACTGATTCTATGCATAACGCTTTTTCCAGGCCAATTTTGGAAGGCTTCCCAAACTCCAAATCAAGTGCAGAATATCGCATTGGAAAGCTTGGTGAGTCTACTTTTTGGGGCAACTTGAATTTTTTGATTTGGAGTCCTTTTACCCCTTTAAAAATGCAATCTCCCAAGACTACTTCCTGTGTGGCAAAAAAGTGGAAGAGAGGGCATTTTTTGGGTGTTTTTTGCCCTTTTGGAGACCTAAAACTTGTCCAAGATTCTCAGCCATTTCTGAGCATGCATATTTTTTCATGTTGATTCCAAATATGTAAGCCATTTTGCAAGAAGATGCCTCCATCAAAAGCGTAGTGCCAATGGCGCTATGCACCTGTTGGAAAAACATGTGTTAAAAATTTCTATGCGTAGCACCACTGATTCTGTGCATAGTGTCATTTTCAAATCAAGTTTTGGAGGCCTTCCCGGTGCCCAAATTGGGTGCACGTCCCAGTGTCCAAATTGGGTGCACGATAGCTCGTTGGAAATCTAATTGAGTCTACTTTCCTGTTAAGTAAACTTGACTCGGATAGAGTCAAAGGAGGTTAAACAGTGATGGTTTTGGGGCACATGGTATTCTGCCCGTGGTATTATATGTAATGGAGCCTATAAAAGGCTGGAAAGACTTCATTGTAATGCAAGGCCTGGAGGTGAGTGGTGAAGGCCCACTTGGCCGGATTGGCCAGGGTTTTGGCCAAGATAATGAAATTTCATTATGATTGGATTTTTCCCCAGATTTGGGGTTTTCCCAAATAAACATGTGCGTTCATGTGTTTATGGTTATTGCTGGTTATTTTTATATTTGATTCACTCAGTAATTCTCTGTAATTAATTATTGTTCTGAGGTAAATTTCTTAACAACTGGTATCAGAGCCAGATATTGGCTTCAAAGGGATTCAATGCAGCGTTTTTACTGATCTGGGTCTGGAAAATAATGGTGGAACAATTGTACGCGGAAGAACCTCGAGGAGAAAGTGCGGAAGATAGTGTCGTAACTGCCAGGGATCGCAGTGCATTTGCGATATTTACCAGTTTGGAACATGTTGATGAATTATTCATGCAACTTCGAAAATTGTTTGTTTTCTGCTACGTGAGGCCACCAGTGCTGGAATCTACGAGGTTCTCATCGGACTCGCAATTGGAGCCATTTGATAGAAGTTTTTGAGAAAATCAAATTGAGAGAGGATGGATCAGAATCGTAGAAGCAATAAACAAAAAAAAAATTAATGAAGTCAAAATTATTGCATGTAAATGGTCAGGCATGTGGACCTCTGGGTAAACACCGGTAAAGTTTGGGTTAGACCTAGGTGATAAGGGGGATGTCGAGTTAACAATACCCTGGGTAAAAACTTTGAGGGGGGAGGAGCTAGAGTGAGCAGGATTGTCTCACTTAGCAGGATTGGCTGGAGTTAGTCAAGGAACCCAAAGTCAAGTTTAAGGGGGGAATTGTTAAGTAAACTTGACTTGGATAGAGTCAAAGGAGGTTAAACAGTGATGGGTTTGGGGCACATGGTATTCTTCCCGTGGTATTATATGTAATGGAGCCTATAAAAGGCTGGAAAGACTTCATTGTAATGCAAGGCCTGGAGGTGAGCGGTGAAGGCCCACTTGGCCGGATTGGCTAGGGTTTTGGCCAGGATAATGAAATTTCATTATGATCGGGTTTTTCCCCAGATTTGGGGTTTTCCCAGATAAACATGTGTGTTCATGTGTTTATGGTTATTGCTGGTTATTTTTATATTTGTTTCTCTCAGTAATTCTCTGTAATTAATTATTTTTCTGAGGTAAATTTCTTAACATTTCCAACACAACTTGAACTTTTTAATTTGGAGTTCATTTGCCCTGTCAAAATTCAAATCTCCCAAGACTCGTCAAAATGTGCAAAATGAGGCTGCCTAAAGGCAGAGTGCTGTTGCAATCAACTTTTGAAGGTCTTCCTCAACTCCAAATTGAGCTCATGATAGCCCATTGGAAAGATATTTGTGTCTAGCTATCATTTAACTCATCAATAAAGTCATTTGGCTAACCAAGCTACAAGATATCTTGATTTTCCCAAGGTCACTGCAGAGGTGCATCAATTCTCCCAAGGAAACTGTATTTTTGACATTTCCCTAACACCATGACACCTGTGTAAAAAGTGAAGGAGGTTTCTCTTCCTTGGCCTATTTTGCACAAAAACCACTCTCACTTTTTCCAAATTCATTTTTCCTTCCTCAGAAACATCATTTGAGTAAAACTTATCCCGATGTGTGGAACAGGGGATTTGTCGAAATGAAGTGAAATGAAGGGGATAAGGGGCTTCTAAATTCTTGAGAAAATTTTGGGAAGTAGGGAGGGATGTTAGGAAATAAGGGAAAGTGGAATTTCAAAGATTGAGTGAGGGGAAGGGGTCCAAAAGGGAAAAACATAGGCTTAGCCTAGAAAATTGTCAAATTGTAGCAAGAAACTAGGGTTTGTGGAAAAATGGGGAATTTGAGGGATATCAGTGATGGGAAGTGTTTAATAAGGTACATTAAGGATAGGGGAAGGTATGTGAACATCAGGACACAAGTTTTGTTGATGATTTGACCATCCAAGAGAAATTACCTTCAAAACCCTAGGAGAGGGAAATGAATCTTACCTAGGTACAACTGAAGCACGAACAAGGTGTAAAATGACCTATTGGAACCCAAAATGATGATGACCACTCTTTGAATGATGGTACACTCAGTTGAATGGTGACATGGACCGACACTTGGAAAACTTTGGAATGAGTGAAAACAAACCCTAGACCTAATACCTAGTGACCAAACTTTATTTGAAGACTCACTGAAATGACAAAATTTGACCTTGACACCCTAAAACTACTTTGTAAGAGCATATTTGATCACTAGTGGAAGGCTTCAAATACTGACACTAACAAACCTGAAACAACCCATATGTCAATTTTATAATAAAATTTGCCTAAAACGGTAATTCCTATGCCAAATTATAAGCATAATCAGACTAAGAAAGTGACATATAGAAAAGGGCATACTTATATGAATAATGGTTGTTACAATGATAAAGTGTGGTATTTGTTGGTGAAAAGGGGAGAAAAAGGAATAGGAAATTGCGTGTGAAATACTAACAATTCCATGGCCCAACAATAATATTACAAAGTTTAATCAAAGAAAGAGTATAACTTTATTAGAACTAAAAGGATTTGGAAAATAAAAAATTAATGATAAGTTCATTTAAACTTTAAGAAAAATAGGTGAATCATTTGCAAAGTGTAGTTGACCTAGAAGCCTCCATGTGTCGTTTCCATTGTGAGTGGATTTTTGGAATGTGAGAGATCAAGCTTGGTGGATCATAATGGATGTTGATCTGGCGTTCAAATACTTGATTCTCCAAGGCTAGCAACTCTTGTAGGATTCTAGAAGTGGTTTTCTTGGTCAACAAACAATAACTTTGTGGTCTGACTAAGAACCAAGAGACAACCTCAAGGTCTACCTTTTCCAACTGCTCTGTTGTTTATGGAAATATAACTTGTATCTTTACATCTCAATGATGAATTCTTTTTCCTTGATCCATTAATCTTTTAATGGAGGATCGAGAATATCAACATCTTTGATTATTTAGACAACTGGATCAATAAGAGAGGTGCATGATTATTCTACATTCTTCACCAAATCTTTGAGCTTTTTAAATTTCTCTTCCAACTTTTTCACATAGTTTTTCCTTTGAGTTTATTAGAATTTGAGATTTGGGGTAGGCTATGTGGAGATGTCTTGGCCAAACTTTGCAAATACATTAATTGAGGAAGGAGCTCTTTTGCTCTATTAAGCTTTATAGTGTTGTCTACAATATTGTTAAAGAATTTTTTTATTATTGCTTGTTGTGTCTGAACTAAACTTATACTTTGGAAAACTTCTCTCATGCTTTAAAAAGTTGTTCATTGATATGAAAATCCCTCTCTTTGAATTGCTCGAGACTAATCATATTGCCACTAATTTTATTAATCTAAAGTTGTAACTCTGCATTCTATGTGTCTTTCCTTTGTTCTGAAGTGATGAAATATTGTTGCACTTTGACAAGTTCAGCGTTTAGGCTTTTTATTTGTTAAAGGAATTGTCGTTGCTCTTCTGAAATCTTAATCTTGACTTGTTGATCAAACTATGTTTCTCTTTTGGCTAGTTCTGCTTCAAGTTCAGAGATTATTTTATTCTTTGGCTAACAATTTCAATTAGATTTCTCACTGACCGTATTACACAATGAAATTTTGGAAACATCTAATAATTTCAGTTAGATTATTTAGTGACCAAATGTTAGTGTTGGTGAAAGCTCCCATTGAACTAACTAATTCCCCTTCTAACTATTCATCACTTTATTTTGATCCATTGAAAATAACCTTATGTTGAGCTGGGGATTCAACTATGTGTTCAGTTTTTTCCCTTTTGATTCTACCCTTCCATTAGTGAAAATTATTGGAAATGTATTCATAACTGAGAGGGGGGTGGGGGGGGTGGAATCAATAGTGACAATGTATATTTACTTTTAAAATATTTTTCAATTGCTGCAACACAATATTCATTAACCCATTATTTGAATAAATCATATATCAAAAGACATAAGAATCATAAGAGATAATCAAGAATCATGCACATGAAGACACAATTTTTTTTTTGGTGGAAAACCCCCTCCGAGTAAAAACCCACAAATTTTTATTTTTTTTGTGGAAAACCCCCTTCGAGTAAAAAACCACCCTTGTTTTTGTTGCACTACTCAAATAATTATATTAATCATCAAGTAATTCAGTTACATTTGTAGAATTGAGGCTTCTGTGATCCATCATATTTGTAAAAAGCGCTTTGGCGTAATTCACATAAAAAGATCATTGTCGACGCTGACGATGAACCACACTAGTTGGTTCGAAACGCGTCGACAATGATCTTTTTATGTGAATTACGCCGAAGCTCTTTTTACAAATTCAGTTACATATAATATATATAAATGGTGACTAAGAGAGAGAACTATGATCCTCATCTACGACTCTACATACACCCATCTGATAAACAAGACTTGCCCAACACCCGTTGGACATATGAAGAAATTTGTTCTCTAGACTGAATTTGCTAGAGCACCAACTCCACTCTTATATCTTACTCTCGTTTCACAATATTTCAAACTGGAGTTAATCTAAATCGCTCAACTAAAACAACACAACGACGTCTAACAATATAGGCTCAAAACAGTATAATGATCTCACTTAAACAAATCTACACTCATACAATCACTGCAACAACCCCATCAACGATACATGCAGTATACATAGAATATAATCTGATGAAAACATGACAAGCAAGTATGAAGGAAATGATCTACAAACCTTCCTACTCTATTACCATACTACTGCATATAATCTTGGTTGAATCATAGTTTTGTTGCCATCTTGTACCATTATGATCTACTGAAGATATTCTACATAAATCCCTACATAGTTTGCATAATTTTCACACACCACTCTTCACTCACTTACACTCTCCAAGCTCACACCATCATCACACTTCCTTCTCAAGTGAACCAACCAATAGACTCCTGATCTCCATATATTTGTAATCTTATGTAACGATTAAAACAATTAATTCCAATTTTGTAGTGGAGCTATGTTCATATGCTGGAAGTGGTTTGGTTCATTTTTTCTTGACTCAATCAAGCCACTAACTTCATTTACTAATGAATATTCTCTTTTAACCATATTCTAGAAGCATAATAACCTTTTTTGCAACCTTTACATGACGAGTCCCAAACAAGACAAGCCAGAAAAATAAAGAAACACTTGATGAGCACGAGAAATGCAGAGGAATTTTAGTGAAAAACCTCTGTCACACCCACAACATAGGCTCCATGAGACTATAACTCATCAGTCACTCCCATAGGCCTTTATGCCAGCGACTGGAGCTTTCAATCACTCCCATAATATTGTCATGCAAGCATTTGTGGTAGAGGATGACTCAAAACACTTTTCCTTTGCTCAGATTATGCCTGAACTTGCTCCATTAGTTTATCATCATCAGAAAGTCCTCAGGAAGCCTCTGTAGCCTCTGCAATGCTCCAACGATCCATTGTAGCGACTCTATCAACATCACAAGTCAGACTAGGTTGACTTGAATGCCACCCACCAACAGCTCGAACACCCAAGCAATCAAACTTACCACAGTTACTCCAACATTTTCAATCATCAATGATAGACCCTGCAAGGCCATGCAACTTTTCATACTAGCCAAAAATCATCCATACATACACCAAGTACCATAAGCATGACTATAAAGTCACTAGTAATGTCAACTAGGTGTATTAGCTCCACAACCTTCCAAGGCATCCACACACCAACCAACAACCTGCACTAACATCTGCAACCATCAAGCTAAGGTCTACAACCAATACATAATCCAAGTATCATATCACCAGCATAAGCCCAATCATATACCAATCAACCATGTAGTATCTCATGCATATATACACACACAGACACAAAAGAGACCATAAACCAATAAACCATGTACCAATCAACCAAGTGCATAAATAATCACATACTACCAAGTTGACATCAATGCCAATCATCACTAATGCAACCTCGAATATCAACACTACTAGGTTGGCATCAATGCCAACCAAACAATTGAGCGATAATACCAACTAAAAATCATTTACATAAAGATCCTCTGAGGAATTTACACCAGATATGGAAGATATGGGAATCTCAAAAACAAATCCAAAGGTGACCAAGATAGTAATCTCTTCAACTAGATCCACTTTACTAGGAGTTCTAAGGCCTGGAGATATTATCTTGGAGCTCTTTTGTGCAATATTCAAATGATTTTTTTCCTTTTCTTTCAACTAATTCCTTCTACACCTTTTCAAACAAACTCCACTCTTCTTACATTTTCTTTTCCTCTTCCTCTAAAACAATTAGTATCTACTACCATGTCAATTCTTGATTTCATCCTTCGAGGTTCCTGGTGTGGTAAATATGTTTCCATCTATTGGGGCTATGTTTGTATTGGTTGTGTTGGAGTGAGTCTGATAGGTTGGATCAGTGTATGTAGTCTGTACTTCACTATCTTCTTGAAGGATAAGTGGTAAGCACATCCTTCTTGTATTTTCAAAACTCTAGAATTCAAGTTGGAGATGTGGAGGAAGTTGCTAAACATTTTCTAGGAGTTCCTAAAATTTTCCAATTCCTTTGAAAAGATCATTATAAAATGACTCCTCGTGACTATATTTTTTAACTCTAATGTGTAAGTTGTGTTCTATTGTTGGGATCATGGTTTTTAAATTGAATATAATACAATTTAATTATATTTATGCATAATATTCTAATCTAGCTTGAGGTATATTGGATAATCCATGGACACCAATCCAAATAGGTAAAGTTGGTCAAATATTTTTAGATGCAAGGTGTAGATCTTCGACTACATCTATGGCAATGGTTTGGTATGCAATCTCTCTACATGTGAGTCTATTAGGGGTAATTTTGGATAGAGCGTGAGAAAGAGATAGGTAACCATATAATCTGATATAAGAGAAAGATTCCTATGTATACCAGTCCCCAATACCATTCAAACATTGTATAACTTCATTATTTATTCTAGGGGGTGGGTGGCCAAAGAATCATTACATAGTGGAAAATTTCATAGCAATATTCATGGGCATTTACCTCCCATAACTTAGAATAATAGGTATGTACTGGTTGAGGAGATGTAATGGTCCATTCCCAACCCATTTGAGGAAAACAAGTGTGGAAACATATAGAATCCATAATGTGTGAGGACATAAAAAATGGAGGGGTTGTTCCATCAACTCTTTGTTTAAGAAAGGTATAATTTCATTTGTAGAGGTTAGTAGATAATATGGTTTCCCAATTAAATACATACCCATTGAGAGCCATGTAAATAATAAGGGTTTAGTCCAGTTTGAAATGACTGGGACTCTTTTCCCTAAACAATTTGCATACCAATGTGGCCACATACAGGGGTCGAGGATGACATGAGGAAATAGAATAATTTTTAGAACTTTCCTCATTCAATTTGTTCTCATTATACCACCATTCTTGGATTAGATAAGACAAAGTTTGGGCATATTGGGCACACTCTTCTTAATGATTTATTTTAAGAAAATCAATATTATAAACAATCTCAAGAGTAGAGAGTTTATGCATTACTTTGAGGTCTTTTGGCCTGAAGGAAATAATGACAGATTATGATTGTTGAAAATCACTCTATTTTTCAGGTCCACGTGGTCTAGGGCCCAGCGTACTAGGTCTGTGTAGGGCACCGTCTTGGGCCATGCATCAATTTTATGCATTTAGGATTTGGAAATGTCCCTGAAAGTTTTGTAAGGGATGTACTCGTCATCTTCTAGTTCAAATTTTGCAACAATATTTTCCTCAGACATTTTATAAATCTCATGCCAAGATTTGCTTATATGGTTGAGGTCAAAAAAGGTATCCAAAATTAGGTTGGAATCAGGGTTCTTTACCTCTAGGTCCTTGCCTTATTGGACCCATTTTTCCTTTTGCACTTTCTTGCCCACTATTAAGCCTGTTATTGTTGTGAGTGGTAGGAATACAAACTTGTAGAGAGCATTCATGGCACTAGTAATATCCTTAAACGATTAATAGAAAATATTTAATGTATGGAGCAAGCTTTGAGTAAAACTAAATCATAAAAACTCATCAATGTTGACTGCCCATAAGTGTTTGGTTGTTGGATTCATTAATTACGGGGAGAAAGGCCACTACTGCAAGTTATTCAATGTTACATTCAAATTCAAAAAAATTCTAAAAGTCTAATTATTGAAAGGATATGACCACCTAAAAATTGATTAACTTTAATCACTGAGTCGTCGAGGACTAAATAGGGTTGTTTTTGTCATGCAACCTAATTAATTGATCCAACAAGATGTGGAAATTGTGACATGGAGGATCCAAGTTGTGTAATATGTTCCTTTTGGTGGGAAGTGGACCAGTAGACATGACATTTCCCGTCTAGTGTCGTGAAGAAGTGTGTCTCATGCCAAATCCATTTAACTGACCTCCAGAATTGAGGGTGATCATTAGCTTAATGTGGCTGACATGCAATGGATGGTGAATTGACGAATAGACATATGTTACGTCAATTAACATGAAAAGGAAATCATTGCCTAATGTTTTCATTTATCGGATTGTCGAGTCTTTGGGGATAATTGAAACCTTAAGCACTCATTGTTGATGGGAAGTGGGCAATGGCTCAACAAACAAAGATAGTTACGTCAAATAAGAGGTTATTCGTTTGAATATTAACATTTTCCGATAGCAGGAATCTTGAGGGGAAACATTAGAGTTTTAGCTTTGAGCAGAGTTTGTACATTTATTAAAATACTTTGATCGTTGAGGCATAAAGAGAAATTAGACAGAAAACTAAGGTAAATGGGAAAAAATAAAAATATAGGAAACCAAGGATGTCCATTATTTTACTCAAAAAAAAAAATTTGGGGGTTTTCGTTCACTACAATAGAAGGATATTGTGATTGGAGGGGATTTCCCCTTGGATGATGAAATGATTCTATGGTGATTTTGTGTAATTTTATTCTAAGTATTTTCTTATGTTTTTTAATTGTTATAGAATTAGTGTTTCACTCAAACTTTCATCTCAATGTATTGAACCTTTTATGTCTTTGACATCTCTTTTGTAAAATTATCACCAATTTTCCACCAAGGAACCTTGGTATAACTTCATTGCTCTTAAATATTCAACTGATTGAAAGTCACTATGGTTATGTTGAAGAGAGGTTTTCTCTTTCCTAATGCATTCCAATCAGTGTTCTTCTATAGACCTCACCCTTTGATTCCATTATACCAAGATTGAAAAAAGGCACTAACCTATTGGTGTGTCAATCCTTTTAAATTTTAAAACAATAAATTATTATTTTTAATTTTTTTTTAGGGTAAATTAGGGTTAGGTTATGACAAATTTTGCATTTAATATCATATAATACCTTGTGCCTCGTAATCCTATGGTTTGTCTTAGTATCTACTAATTTGAAAAAGCAAAATGTCATTTTTTAATACATTTTTCAGCCACCCTTTTAGGGTTGACGTCTGAGGTTATTCCTTGTTGACTCATAAACTTTGTTTATGTATTGTTTATCATCTTTTATAGATTATTTTGTTATTATTGTCATAGATTTTGCATGTTGTGAATTGTGCATCTCAAAAAACCATAATGTATAACAATAATTGATAATGTGTTGGTAGCATTTGTTGGGGATCTATTTCAACCTCTCCACGACTATTCAAACCCTCTAAATTTAGACATAACTCTTTTTAGCTCATTACCTTGAATTATCTCACACCTTAACGAAAGGCCTATTTCATCGAATGCCATCTTTGGGTGTTTTATTTAGCATAACCCTTGGAGGGTATTTATGCTATGCATTCTTGGGTTATCAAAATCTTTGATATCTTCCGAGAAAGTCTCCCTTTTAAGTATAATATCCATCCACAAAACAATGGGGGAATAACTACTTAGGTGATAGTAGTGGTTGATCTTATTATTGCCCTTAATTTAAAGTGCTTGGTGAAACTGCACTATTTACAAAAACAATCACAATTATCATTTGAAAATCTTAGAATGAAAAGTGTAATTTAGATTGCAAAAAGTAATACAATAGACTTTATATTGTATTTAAATGGACATAGATACATAAATTTTTTAATCATTAAAGTAATTAAAAAAATAACATAAAGACTTAAACTATTTAAAATTAAAATGATTTTTTTCTACTTTATTTATTTTTATTTGTATTTTATAATAAAATAATTTTTTTTTCTACTTTATTTATTTTTTATTTTTATTTTATAATAAAATAATTGATAAATAATTTTTGTTTTAGTTTTTGGCCTTAGCCATTGTACTTCAATTTGTTCATTCTAAATTATAGTATTACCTAGCCATGGACATGGCACTTCTCTTCTAAACAAGTTGTAGATTACCTTCCTTTTAATAATGGAACTGATTAAAATTTGTTGTATTTATATGAGATTAGGCAAACAAAACCATATTTATTATTTTAAAGTTAAATTACACCATTAGTAAGGCACATTGACGTGTATATACTTTTCGAATTTTTTTGGATAATAGAATGATCTTATATGAATTAATTTAATTAATTAATTTTATTTTTATTTTTAAATTTTTATATAATGTATTTTTGGGAAATTTATAAAACATTTTATTTTATTTTTAAGATGGTACCCAAGATAAATAGGATTTGGTAGAAGTTCAAAATTTTATGAGTTATCTTGACAATATAGTTTAGGTATGAAAGATAATACTCCATTACATAATCATTTAGACTAAACTCAATTCACTGGATAGTTGATTTAACAACCTTAACTATAGCTAAATATTTATAAGATATTGGTAAATAAAACATACTCTTATTCATTAATGTCACTTTTTATGTTTTCTAAATAAAATTAGAAGTATTTACCATGCATATTTTTTATTGTGTATTTTTAATCAATTTTTGTGAAAGCTAATATTTTAACAAATTTAACAAATTGATTGCCTCATACTTTGAGATTTTGGATGAGCCACATTGTTATTGTGATTTAATTGCATTTAGGAGAATAATCATGCATCAAAAACTTAATAACATCTTGAATACATCCCTACAAATTTTATTTCCATGTAGTACATTGTTAAGGGTCTTAATTTTATTTTATTTTTGCTTAAGAGAATAAGTCTACAAGTACACACCTTTAATCCCACTCTCAATCGGCTTTATTATCTCATTGCAATTGTTGTGATAAATTGATACCACTAACTTGGATACCTCCTTGAATTTAGCTAAAAAAAAATTATTTGATTTTTTAATTAAGATTACATGTCCACATGTAAGCAGAGTCACATTTAAGTGTTATAGGTGTAGTTGATTTGCATGGGTTATAACTACGAATCTTTTTATTTTATGTTTTTTTTTAAATATTTTTCTTATTTTAAATGTTTTCTAACTATATGCATTTAGGAATTTTGTAATCTTTTATTTTCATGGCTTTTCTAATTTTATTTTTAGCCACCATCAAATATTAATGATCTAGAATAGATTATTAGCAATCAATCTTGATACTTTTCAAATTGGAAAATCTGAGGCATTCGCTTATAATACCCGTTTTAGCATATCCCTATTTGGAAATTTGGGGCTTAGAACTTTCCAAACACATTTTAAGGCACAAATGGCACTTTTAGGGGTCAAAACTTCGTGGGCATAACTCCTAGACCCTAGAAATTGTTCTACACACTAAGATCTTCCCAACAATGTGAAAATCATCTCAATTAGAGTTTCTATGAGAGAATTTATGCCCCATACAAGTTTATATACCTTGTTGACCACCATGGTATTGAGTGGATACACGCTAACCCCTATTACTTACACATGGAGCTAGTCAAATGTGGACTCTCATAAGGCTTCTAAAAGGTCCAAAACCATTACACTAATTGAGGGTTGAGTCATGAAAAACCCCTAACCATAAACAACTATCAAACTATGTTAAATATTGGGTTGCTAAGTGGAGAGGGGATTCCAAGATTTAGAATTGTACTTATTCCATAGCTGAGTGGAGCATTTAGGCGTGGGATTTGAGAGCATAACATAGGAAAAAAAAGATTTTCTAGCATCCATTCAAGCCATAGTGTTAAAGGAAACTCCATAGCTAGTGCCCATTTCTTTATATTTTCATTTGTGTAACTGAATAAAAGATATCATAGCATTTTCACTTTCTAGTGAGGATTTTTCCAATTTCAAGTTTCCTAATATACATCATGTATTCACTTGTGTGGATGGCATGTCCATTTTTTTATTCTTTCATTTTTTTCATATTTCAATTATTTTCATAATTTTTTTGTAATAAACTAGTGATTGCAAATATGAGACCTAACGAAATAAACCTCAAAATATTTATTTTAAGCATAGTACAAGATATATCATGATGAGTTGTTCAAACGGAATATCCACGATAGTTTATAGATCATATTGGTATTTCTCACGATATTGAGGAACAACCCATTGATATCTCTTGCAATATGGTCCTCCTCATGCTATCTATGTAAACAAGTTTGAATCTTTTGAGGAAGTTGGTGGCTATAACTCAAAACTTGGATTGGATGAGAAACTCGGAGATAGGGAAGACCTTGAAAAGAAGTAAAAAGAAGAGCCCAAGAAAGAGGAACCAAACTCTAATAGCATCACTCCTTCGCAACCTTTGTTTAAAATGGAAATGAAAGTGAGCATAAAATCCCACTAAGGTGAGATCAATCTTGTAAGTTGAATCATTGGTTGCAATGGTTATAAGTTTATTTTAATGTCCATAATATAGATAACAAGAAGAAATTTCATTGCTCAGTTAGAACTAAAGGGCCATACACTAACTTGGCAGTAAAGCCACACAATGACAATTAGGTTGGAGGGTGATCCATCAGTAAATAAGTAGAAGGTGTTTAAAACTATCATCAAGTCTCAGTTTTATACTATTGGGTATGTAGAGGACTACTGGATTTATTAGCATCACTTATGGACATAGCAAGGTCGTAATGTGCAAGAGTGGGATATTTTTTAAGAATTCAAATATTATGGCTATGTATAATATTCCAAGTAGCTATTTTGGTTTGAAAGTCACACATATAAAATGTAGGTGAATAGTAAAAAAATAATATGTAATTCACTATTAAAACTAGTAATTTTTTAGCGAATATTAACAATTTCTATGCAAAAAAATTATCATTTTTTAATCAAATCGGCAAATATTATTTTCAAAAAAGGGCCAATTGTTGGGAATAAGTTCCCCCAAGAGCAGTTTTGGGGCTAAAATCCCATGTTTTGGGATAATTTTGTAATAAAGTTGTAAAGTCTCTGCATTTTGTGGTCACGGAGCGCGAAGGTGTCAAGAGTCATAAAGGGTTGTTCGCCCTTATTTTGTAAAGTGTCAAGTCGGCTGTAAAGATCCACCCATGGTCCGCAGACCATGGGATTGTATAAAAAGGAGCTAAGTAAGTAAGCTCTAAGAAGTGAAGAGTTAAGTTAAGTAAGAAAGAAAGTAGCAAATTAGAGTGGAGAAGTCTAAGTGTTCTCGGGTCTTAGCGTAGGTAGAGGCTCTGCAGCTGAGTGCACAGAGACCTAGGTTGGAAGTCCACAACTGAGTGCGCGGACCCCTGCAGTTGTGTGCACAGGGCAAATAGAGTCTGTATTAATCTGGAAGATATCAATAAAGAGAAGTATTTTGCAATTACTGTGTATTTATTTCCTGTTAATGCATCTGATTATATTATGTTTCGGTTTAATTTACAATGTTTATTTGATGCATGAATATATGTGATTGTATCGGTTAATTGAATGCAAGTAAGGATATCAGCTTACACGGCACTAACTATGATAGATTAGTAAGATAAGTAAAACACTTGAGATAACTTAGGAACCTATACAATACATTGTCACAGCTGCACGAAAATACCTGGACCACGGGTTAGGGTTGCGCCAAGGTCAATTTTACACCTTCGCGGAGGTACTGAAGGTGGATTAAAAGGTAAACTAACAGAGCCCTAGGGCTTAGCGACCTACGCTAAAGTAGGGGCAGAGGGTATAAACCGACATCACGACCATCTCAGGGTGCGGAAACTTGGTTCCAGCGTCTCCCCATACTACTTCAGGTGAGAATTCGGTCCACGCTCCGCGGGTTAATGCCAAAAGGGTCAATAGTGTAGGGATTTGTTTGGCCAACTAACGTTGAATCTAGGTCAGGGCCCACAAAGCCAACAAATGGCTCCGTTGTCGAGACCAAAATCTGCATGAAAGATGTGTGATGTCGTATCACAGGAATCCAACCAAGAAAGAGATCGAGGACTGGTTGGATAGAAAGATCCACGAATTCGTAGTGCAGGAGAACGGAAACCTGTGGCTGATAAAGGAACAGTGATTACACAGGTACCTATATACAGAAATCTAGGAGATATTTTTATGTTCCTTTCCAGTTGAGTTATACAAGTGGATCGCGAAGCTAGTGCATAGCCAAGGAAGGTGGAGACTTGACAGTCCTATTTGTTACACAGTATTTTGTCACCGTCCCTGTTACCCCTTCTCCCGTACATTGGAGGACCTATTCCCGGACCTGTAGGAAGTGACATAACTTGAAAACACCTGCATTGTATCCCCTTGAGTATGTACTTCATATGCCCTGAAGACACCTTCTGCAAAATACCCATAAATATAGCCCTTTTTCCATTGGCGCTATTCCACAGTGTATCACTCGCGCCAATGGGGGAAATCCTCCAAAGAGGGCGCGCCAGCTGGCACTCTGTCTCAAAGTCGCACTAGCGCCAACCCAGTTGGGTAAAGTTTTTAACAAAAAAACTTCCGAAGGTTCCTTCTAACCTATCCATGAACTGATTCCAGTTTGAGTTAGTTCAGTTGGGCTTCGAATCTCCCAAGGAGGGAAGTAGTTCTCCACCTCTCATGGAAGCTTCCTAATGATAAGGACAATCCCATGAATCAAGTAGATGGTCTTATCTACTCCTCCTACCTCTATATAACCTTGTTCTTTTCCCTTTGACAAGCTAGTTAGTAATTCTACTTTTCAAGCTCCCAAATCTAAGTCTCAAAGTCTGAGAATTGATAAGCTCATGTTGCAAGAGGCCTTGTACATCCCTGTGAGGCTAAATCTTTAAGGAGGAGATCCATGTCCAAGTAATCAAGGAGAGAGAGGCTTGTTCCCATCCCCTACAAGCTTTGCAAGGCATGTGTTGCTGATCACCCAGCCAAAGGAGGATTTGATGTCAAAACTTGGTTGTATTCTCTTTTGTTTATCAATAATAATAGACAACTATCATTATGGTTCCACTCATGTGTCTTTCTTATGATGTTTGAGTTGTATCCTTTCTGATTGATACATAGTTGCATTTCTTGGATTTTATGCTTGTATTTATCTTTTTCTTTGCATGTGCAGGTGTCCGTTCACGAGGATCGTGAGGATTGTGACCAGCTGAAGCGAAAGAACGGAAGCAATGACTCTTCTACAAATATAAGCGTTGGATTCGAGGTAGGCTCTCATCATTGGCCTTACTTTGCAATTAGGAACATGCGTGTTAGTGTTGTTTGATTGTTGCTAGACCCCATTTAGGCTAGTGGGATCGCCTCTGTCCGCAGAGGGGATTTACCTGTACAACAATTTAGCGACTCCGCTTGGGAGTTGGCTTTTGCCTTGTTTGTTTATCTTGTCTTGTTGTTTGATTTGTAAACTTTACACGGAGCCTGAAGTCTGGCCAGATAGCCTTCGAAACGCTATTGCTTTGCATTAGCGAAGTAGATCAACGCTACTTCAGTCTATCTCCGGTTTGGTTTGCAAACTAAACGACTTGGGACTAGCCTTGTTCCTTGATTGTTTCCTTGGTTTCTCCCGCTTGTTTTTCTTTCTGGGTTGGGTACTTGTGTTGTTTTGGCCTCTTGAGAGTACTTAGGTATTGTTGGTTTAGACTTGGCTCTTTTGTTTTTATTTTTCCATAGAAAACTCGACTAGCGCTAGTTTATAGCGTGACAGTCGCGCCAGTAGGCGCATGTTGCACACTTACAACCCGCGCCAATTCCTGAAAGGCGCTAGTTGCAGCCTGACAGTCGCGCCAGGCCTGTAAACTTTTGAAGTTTGCTTGGTTCTCATCTTTTTGAGCTGTGGTCTTGTCCTGAGTACCTTTATTAGACTACTGGAGTGTGTTGGAGTGTGATTTGACTGGTTTCGATCGCTACCCTTTGGGTGTTTGCTTTTTTCTACCGATTTCGCATTTCTAGCCCTAGGGCATCTAGTGGCCTTGTGAATCGAGCCTTCCTAAGGTGTTTTGATCTTCCTGTTGTCCAGTCAACTCTCTTATTTCCTCCCTTACACTTGTTTGGTAGTTGTGAATCATTTCGTTGCGTTATTTAGGTGATTTGCATCATCTTCACTTGAATTCCGTTTCATTTCACTTTGAGCCCAGATCACACGGCTCATTGTTGTCTTTGGGACCTTTTTTATTCTTTGGATGTTTGATTTGTGTTTTGAGGAACTGAACGTGTGTGTATTGGTTAGAATTTGTTTGCATTATTTCTCAAAAGTTCTTTAGTGCATTTTTCCATTATTGAAAAAGAAAATCTCTTTTTCTTTGAAACAGTTAATGAAAATTAGGACTTTTCATTTCGACTAGTGATTTAGTGATCTTAAAGGAAAGTTTATTGATTTGCATTAGTTGCATTAGGGAAACTCTTTGTTGTTTGTGATCGTTTCGTTTGCATGAAAGCTCTTTAACTCTCTTGTAATTAGCATTCATCGAATGGAATGACATGTTTTGGCGTATAGATTGCATTTAGGGATTTTGAGAAATTACATACGGTGGGACCTGAAAACCGAAACTTAACTCAAGATCAACTCTAAAATAAATCGAATAAACTTAAAAATGCATTGGAACATAACGCTCACATTCTAGAGGTCTAGGCTAGAGACGTGCTCCAGCGTCGTTAAACCTAGTCACTTTTGTTTTAACATTAAGGTTGGGTGATTCCTCCTTGTGTGACTCAACTGTGGTCTAGTACAGACTTGTGCTCCCACATACCGTTGCGTATATATGGGGAGACTCCACTAGGTTATCATCCTTGATCCATAGGAAGCCGTGTCTGCCGCCTTACAGCCCGTAACGCACCGAACACAGCATTCGGGAAGATTGACTGTCATACGGAAATTCCTTGGCTTTCATATGATTGCTAAGGTGTATATGCAGTTTTACAGATTGTCTGGTAAACCCCTTGCCTAGTTTCTCTAGAGTAGTCACTTTTTGATCCTTTTCAGACTCCTTAAAAGAAAAGGCTCACTTGAGCATTTGTCACTTCGGGCTCACTAAATATTCGAAGGCGACTAGAGTCATCTTTTGTCCTTTTCTCGACTCTTAAAACATGAAAAGGTCAAGTTGTGTCCTAATGTCTTAAAAATTTATTCGACCACGATTACATTTACCTTGTTAGATCTTGTTTGCGTTAGTTTTGAGTAGGGTCTTTTATCGTTAGCTTGTCTAGGTTTTTTTTGTTGAATTCAATCATCCTGGCGGATCCATCGATTCCGTCACCCATCCCGAGTGACCAAGAGTCTCCTTTTTTTGCTGCTCCTGAGACACCAGTTTGTGGTGACACTTTCCCTGTTATTCCAAGTGTCCAACCGTTGAACTCTCGTGCTCTAGAGGATGAGCTTTACGATTTGTTTTGGAACTCTTTTTGGGAGCCTTCTAAAGAGGATTATCCCTCTACCCCTACTGGTGTTTCGACCCCGATGGCTTCTTCTGATATGGAAGACACATCTCCTGTATCGAGTGGAACACCTGTTATGTCAAGTATTGAGACTCCTATCCCGGCCACATCCCCAGTCATATCTACGCCCTACATTGTTACACCTCTCGGTATTACAGTGCCTGTGCGCTATAGATGTCTGATGGATGCCATGGGCTCTGGGAATTCCTCTTCTATGTGGGATAATAACATCGTTCCCACTACGGGATCTTTTGTTTCCCAAGTTCACCACACCGTTGTCACGTCAGTTTCGACCAATCCGACCATTTGTATTGCATCATCGACTCTGGTTGCTAGTGTCGTTACGGCATCTTCCATCATAACTACTGTTTCCAGCCCGTCCCGTGGTCCAGTGCATAGTGGTCAATCGGCACATGCTGCCAGAGTTGTTCATCCTGCAAGTAGTGCCCCACCTTCTTTTGATGCCATTTCAGCAGGGGGCATATTCTCAATACTTGCATGTTGTCCAAAATCCAGGCGCGGAAGGCCCCTATTATGACCCTATAGGTCATCATTTATATACCTCCTTGCCATCTCAACCTGCGTTGAGTCTTCAATTCCATTGAATGTTGCTTGGGGTACCACTGGTTATGGTGGTGGCCAATTCCGTCCAGATCAAAGGCAGCCGTATCAAGGCCCATCATACCAAGGTCAGCCATCCTACACGCAGCCTAATTATGGGCAACAGTATTATGGCCAAACCTATCCAAGGCAACCTAGAGGCTCACAAGGACAACCCTCCCAGGGACAACCTTCGGCCTCTAGTGCTCCATCTTTTACATATATTGGGAAACCTTCTGGAAACCCTAGAAAACCTTATGCTCAACAAGGACAACCTGGAGTCTAGCAGGGATACCCTTCGGGTCAACCCTATGGGAATCCGGGACAACCTTACGCGCAGCAAGGACAACCTGGAAACCAGCAAGGCTACCCTTCTAGGCAAAGTGGTCAACCTTACATGCAGCAAGGCCAGCCCGCTGCTCGGCCTAGTCTGCCATCTGGTCCGCAAGGACAACCAAACACCCAGCAAGCTCAACCTTTTGGGCAAGTAGGTCCTTCCTAGATCCAGCCATGACAACCTTCCAGCCAGATGGCCCATCCTTAGTCTTCCCAAGGATATCTCTCTGGGCCTGCTCAACCGGGCATGCAGATGGTTCCTGCTTCTCAAGCTCAACCCGGTTATCAGCCCCAAAATCAAACTGGTCTCCAGTCACAAGGTGGGTATCAATACCAACCTTCTTATCAAACGTAGCCTAGTTCCCAATCTCAATATGGAGCCCAACAACCATATGGATACCAGCAACCCCAGGGGCAAAATCAATTTGCCCCGTATCAAAATTATCAACAGCCGCAAGCCACCCCTTATCAAAATTATCAGCAACCCAATGTTGCTCCTGCCGGTCAGTATGGTAACCAGTGGGGTGCTGGGGGGCAGAACCAGAATCAACCATCCAGTTCTGGATATAACCCTTATGGGCAGGGTTCCTATGGACAAGGACCTTTTGGACCTGGTCCGGCCAGACAAAGTCAGTGGGGGCAACCAGCAACTGGTTGGAACTCTAGCCCTACCTCGTATCCGCAGATGTCCTTTAACCCACAGCTACCATTCTTAGCAACGTTGGAACTACCCGATGTGTCGAAATTAACCAATGATCCTATCTTGTATAATCCACAATGGTCGCCAGTTCCAACTAAGATACCTGGCGATTGTCCCAAGTTTGACGGCAAAGAGAGGACCCTCAAGCCCATGTAATGACTTATCACCTCTGGCGTTCGTCCAATTCATGGCTTGACGATTCAGTTCGGCTTCGCCTATTCCAAAGGACTCTCACCGGCTCCGCTGCTAAATGGTACATTGAATTGACCCATGCGTCTTTTCAAGATTTCCATTCATTGGCAATGCATTCCTCACTCATTTTTAGTTACCCATTCGATACAAGACAGGAACTCATCTCCTTACATCTCTCAAGTAGGACACAGCTACGAACATCTCTAATCACATACATGAATGGAGAAGGCATCGTCAGTTGATCAAGTTCTAGATTCCTGATCAACTCCTCACCGATTGGTTCACAACTTCCTTTGTCCCTAAGATTGCATGGGACATTGCCATGGGAGCTTGCGTGACTGAAGAGCAAGCTATCGCGCGTGCTCAGTACCTTGACTTAGTTTACTCTCAGTTAGGTACTTTATATGAGTATTTTCCTGATGCCCCGAGACACGGTACATCCAAAGCTCCACCAAAGCCATCTGTTGATGGGGTCATTGGCTCTATGAATCCGTCGTCGAAAAAATCAAACTCGAACCCTGGGAAGCCAAAACCGAATGCTTCTAGAGAAAAAACTTCTCAGGGTGGTTCTAATTCTGGAAGTACTTCCTACGTTAACGTTGTCCAGTCCACCATGGAGAACAACGCCTCAAAAGGAAAGAAAAAGGGGAAAGCAAAGAATAAGTCTGAGCAACCTAAACAGGATTCCTCCAAACCTCCATCCGACGAAGGAGCCAAGCGCAAACCCAAGTATCCTTGTCTCATTTGTGATGAGGATCACTACACCAAAGAATGCCCAAGGTGGTCCGAGGTTATTCGTTTGTTGAAAGGTGCTTCTGGGATTCCTGCGGTTATTAAAGAACCTTTCCCCTCTCAACAGACTCAGATGGTGGCTGATCCATCTTCGTCTTCATATCCCTTTGGTTCCCAAGTGTTCATGGCTGGAACCATTCCCGTTCATGTAACGAATCGAACAAAGGAGTATCCATCATCCGACAAGAAGGAGCCTGAGGTCCCCTCAAGCACTCCTTCGTCAAGTTCTCGTCCACTCCACATCGAGAGACTAAGTACTGAGATGAAAATCAGACCCCCTCCCAAAGGAGTACTCAAGAGATCATCTTCCAACCCAAATGCTCGTGCTGCCCAGCACTATAGCATAGTTGAGGACTTAGCGCAGACTCCGTCGGTTATGTCCGCTTTAGAAGTTCTCCAGAATTGCCCCCCTTAGAGGAAGTCCCTGCTATCGACCATCGGTGGCATCGACCCGGCAGATTCGGATTTGATCACCTTTGATCTCGAGAGCCATGTCCCAAGGCTGCCTCATCAGATCGCCTTTCTTATACAAGTCATCATCAATTCAAAATTGATCCATCGTATGGTTATTGATGAGGGCGCGTCAACCTGCATCATGTCCATTGCTTGCTGGAAAGCGATCGGGTCTCCAACTTTGAGCCAGTCTCCCACGACACTGGAAGCCTTCGATGGGAGAGAATCTCATCCCTATGGTATTCTTCAACAATTGCCGATTACTTTAGAAGGGAAAACCGTTGAAGTAGAAGTTGAGGTCGTTGACGTAAATCTTACTTACAACCTCCTTCTGGGCCGGAGTTGGACCTATTCCATGCGTGTCGTGGCTTCATCCCTCTTTCGTGTCATACGCTTCCCTCACCAGGGGAAAATTGTCACGGTAGACCAACTCTCCTTCTTTGCTTCTTCTTTTGAAGGTAATGTGCCCTTCAGGGAGCATACCTCCATCCCTTTCGAAAGTGTGGGAGCCAAGCTCTTCAAAGATCCCACCCTCATGGGTGTTTTCTCACTCCCACCTCCAAACCTCGCCTCCATCAGTATGATTTTGGTTCGTTCTGATCCCTAGGTCATTCCTCCCATCGACCAGATAGAATCGTGGGGCGAGGAGATGTTGTTGAGTCCCACCGAGCTCAACTACATCGAAATTGCTGTTGTATCGGCTCCTCCTGCTGAATCTGCTTCTTTAAGCAGAGCTCTTGACTCATACGACTATTCCCCTTGGCTTGGAGAATGTGACTCCTCGGATCCATTAAAGGAAATATTTCCTTTCGACGAAGCCATCATAGAGACCATGTCTCTCGAGGAACCTCCGTGGTTCAATCTTCATCACCATTCCTCGTTTCTCCCTACCCTTCGGGAAACATTGGCTTGTCTCGAGCGGTTTGCTCCATGTCTTCCTTCATAACCTCTTCAGACGCCCATTCAGGTCTATCAAGTATCATCTGAAGGGAATTTGGGGAACATTACGCAGACCCAACCTATCGACATCTCTGTCAAACCAGGGATTGTCGAGAACATTTACATAGGAGTCACCTACACTCCTCAGGAAATTCAAATCTATATAGCTCTTTTTCACGAGTTCTGTGACGTCTTTGCATGGTCATATGAAGAGATGCCCGGCATTGATCCAAACATCGTAGTGCATGAGATACCTACGTATCCAGGAGCCAAACATGTTCGTCAGCGTTTACGCCCTGTGCTCCCCCGCAAGGCTACAACTATCAAAGCGGAAGTTGAAAAACTTCTTAAAGCTGGTTTCATTTACCCTATCCCGCTCACAGATTGGGCCTCTAATATTGTCCCTGTAGATAAGAAGCAAGGTACTGTTCGTGTCTGTGTCGATTATCGCGATATTAACCGAGCATGCCCGAAAGATAACTACCCCACACCATTCATTGACCAGATCATTGATGAGTGTGCGGGGAGTGAGATATATTCGTTCATGGATGGCTTTTCTGGCTACAACCAGATTAATATCGCATCCGCTGATCAACACAAGACGCCCTTCATCTATCCGTGGGGTACTTTCACTTATAAAAAGCTCCCTTTTGGTCTCAAGAATGCCAGTGCCACTTTTCAATGTGCGATGTCTTACGCCTTTCATGATATCCAGCACATTGTACAGCCTTATCTGGATGACCTTCCCGCTCATTCGGCTTAGCGCCAAGACCATCCGTCGCATCTCCGCGAGATTTTTCTCTGCTGTCGACACTACAACATCCGACTTAATCTGCATAAATGTGTCTTTTGTGTAGAATCTGGTCAACTTCTCGGGTTCATCGTCTCCCGAGAGGGCATCCGCTTGGATCCCCTTAAAGTCGAAGCCATTTTGAATCTTCCTCCCCCTGCTTCTTTGCGGCAACTGCAGAGTTTGCAAGGTAAAGCAAATTTCTTACGACGATTTATCCTGAATTATGCCAAAGTGGCAAAAGGTTTCACGCAGTTACTCAAGAGCGACACCCTGTTTCGATGGGATGCCATAACTGAAGAGTCTTTTGCACATCTTAAAACTCTTCTAGTTTCTGCCCCTTTGTTGCAGCCTCCGAATTATCATCGCGATTACACGTTGTATCTGGCCATTGCTGACACCACCATCGGTATGGTTCTGGTTCAGGATGACGATGATGGCACTGAACACGTTATCTATTACCTTAGCCACAATTTGTTAGACACGGAATCTCGATATGCTTATGTCGAGAAGTTGGCACTAGCCGCTGTTTGCGCTATGCAACGCTTCCGTCATTACATCTTGTTGCATACCACGACCGTGATCTATGATTGCAACCCTATGACCTACATTCTATCACGCCAATTGTTGGGGGGAAAATACTCAAAGTGGATAGTCATCCTCCAAGAGTTTGACTTGGAATTTACTGCTGCCAAGTCTAAGAAATCACTTGTCTTCGCGGAGTTATTGTGTTCTTTGCCATCTACCGCTGCCTCCTCTCAATTAGAGGATTCCATTCCAGACGAAACTCTCTTCCTCATTAGCACCCTCGATCCCTGGTACGGGGATATTATTGTCTACTTGCAAACATCCTCCTTCCGTCCTGAGACCTCCAAGGACGCTCGTCGACGGATCTGACATCAAGCCCAATCATATCGCATCGTTGGGGACACCCTGTACCGTCTCGGTGTTGATTCTGTTCTTCGCCGATGCTTGACTCTTGAAGAAGCAGAGAGTGTTTTGAATGACTGCCACTCTGGTGCATGTGGTGGTCACATGTCTGGATATGCCACTACATGGAAAATCCTCCATGCTGGCTATTTCTGGCCCTCCATTTTCAAGGATTGCATTCTTGTTGTCCGTTCGTGTCATGAGTGCCAGATTTACCAACGGAAGATGCGTGCACCCCCTGCTCCACTGCACCCCGTTGTAACCGTCGGCCCTTTTGCCAAATCGGGAATCGATTATGTGACCTGTAACCCTCGCTCGGCCAGGGGGCATGGGTACATCATCGTTGTTGTTGATTATTTCACGAAATGGGCCGAGGTGATGCCTACATTGTCAGAAGACGGTCACACCGCGGCGCAGTTTTTGTTCAACCATGTTATTTTGCGGTTTGGAGTACCCCAAGCCATCGTCACTAATCACGGAAATCTTTTTCGTAATCACATGATGACCGAGTTGACAACCCAGTTGGGCCTTAGGCATGATAGTTCGACCCCGTACTATCCTTAGGCAAACAGTCAAGTGGAAGCCGTGAACAAGGTTTTGGTCACAATGCTTCAAAGAACTGTTGGCATGCATAAGTCCAATTGGCATCTGATGTTGTTCTCTGCTTTGTGGGCCTATCGTACCTCCGTGAAGGACGCCACCAGTTTCACTCCCTTTCAGTTAGTTTATGGACTGGAGGCGACCCTTCCTATTGAGTGTGAGATTCCTTCATTAAAGATAGCCGTCGAATTGCTCCCTGATACTACTCTAGTAGAAGAGCGTCTTCTTTACTTAGAACGGCTGCATGAGACTCGTTGTCTAGCCTCCTTAGCTATTTAAGCTCAGAAGAAGCGAGTGAAAACTCACTTCGATAATACTGTTAACCCCCGCTCTTTCATTGAGGGAGACCTAGTATTGCTCTATGATCAAGCTAACAATAAGATGGGGGCAGGAAAATTTGAGCCTATGTGGCACGAGCCCTACATTGTGAAAAGCGTTTTGCAAAAATGAGCCTACGAGCTTATTGATTATGAAGGAAATCCCCTGGATAAGCCCCGAAATGGGCTTTATCTGAAAAAATACTATGCATGAGTCTAGGCACTCTCTTTTTGTATATACGTGTGCTTTCAGCAAGTGGGTTGTGTGTGCATGTTTTCCTATTTTTGTTTTGGTGTGTCGGCGTGATTGCCGCTTATTGTGTCTTTTGCTTCTTGGGCAGATGTCTGGATCACCTTATGTTGGCTTCGCTGGTGGTGCTTCCTGCAGTACACACAACTTGTCATCTGCGGCGTGGGTGATCTACGATCCTCATGGTGAGTTAGTAGACATTCAAGGGGCTTGTCTAGGTTGTACAATGAATAATGTTGCTGAATATAGTGTTGTGATTGAATTATTAGCTAAGGCGATCAACCTCGGCATTCGAACATTAGTTGTAAACTTGGACTCTCAACTTGTCGTCCACCAACTCAACGGACATTATTCCGTCAGAGATCATCGGATTTTAAGGTTGTATTTACGTGTTAAGTTATTAGAAAGGGATTTCGATTTCATTACTTATCAGCATATTCCAAGACGACTTAATACATTAACCGATGCATTAGCTAATTATGTGTTGGACAGTCATTTGCATAACATGTGATTCAACATAACACAAGAAGCATAAAGTACAATAAACCATAAAACATATGTATATATATATGTGTGTGTGTCCAAAATGTTTGCACCCCGTGCATCATCAAAAAATAATACATGTTTGTCTGAATACATCTGGAGACAACATGTCTCTCAAAAAATATGCATGAAAGGAAAAGCCTAGATATCTAGTCTCGGTGGTGCTCATGATAGCACGTCACCACTCGCACTAGACGCCTCAGGAGCCGGTGGATGCGAGTCGGCACCCCTATTGTATGCCTCTGGTATGCTAGCGGGACATCCGCTAGCCGAGCATAATCTGGGATCCCTCGAGTGATAGCCTCGAGATTCTGGATGAGCTCCCCTCTGTCACCGCCCTCCTCCTGAGGATCTGCTACTGCTGCTGCTACTACTGGATGTCTCCTCGCAATGGGAGATAGGCCAGCTGGATGCTCTGGGCCGACATCTGCATATGCATATAAAGGTCATTAGGACAAGCATGTACTAATAAAAAAAATAATAAAAATACAAAATCAAAAAATGAGGACGTACCAATCTCCTCTTCCCAGTCCTCTCCCTCCGGCAGGGGAAGGTCAGGGTCTCCAGTGAAGTTTGTCCTCGCATACGGCCAGTCTTCCACCACTATCAGTTGGTGGCGAAGCCACCCGAAGAACTCAGCTCTAAAGGACATCTACTGGCCGCCACCACCCCTCGGCATCAGTGTCGCCCATCGAGCTATCCTCGGCTCTCGAGGTGCTGGGTCTGCTACAAAGGCCCCTTGGCCCTGGAAGCTTGGCACACATTCCAAGAAGAACGTCACCAAGATGGAACCGTACCCGAACTGTTGCAGCTTGCCCCGCTTGGCCTTTGTCAGCTGCCTCTTGATATTAGCTGTCACAGCTGACGCCCAATTGAAGACCGTTGGGCTAAGGCACTCCATTGCTAATAACAGGTGGTTCTTCGTAGCTTCGTGGGGCGCTTGTGCCCCCGCAGCTCATGTAAAGGTGAATAGTAATGCTCTCAGTGTCAGGTCCTGAACGGTGGGGATGTCCACCTTCGAACTGCCCTGCCCATATTTTGCCTCCGGGAAAACTCGAGCCTTTACCTCATCCATATTCTCTCCAGATGGCCTACTCCCAGTCAATTGAGGCACCAGCCCTCATCGCGACAATCCAGTCAGGAAGTAGACATCCGACACGTCTAACTCCAGCACCTGATCCTATATCCGGAACACCTGTTCCTCTATGTCCCACAAGTTGATAAGATACTACAAGAGCTCTGGCTGAGCCTGCAAATAGGATAGCATGAAGTATTTTTTGAGCCCACACGCTCTGAGAGCTTCCATGCAATCCTCATCCACCAAAGCCAATGTGTCCACTTGGTCATGTTCCCATTCCTTCCATACAATCACCATTTTTGTGGATTGCCCTGCAAACACAAGCCAAAATAGTGAATTAGACTCTCAAGTAACTTGAAATTGCAGGTTAAAAGCATTTGGATTTGTTAAAATTTCCAAAAAATGCGCGCGGCCGTTGGCGCGACTGTTTCTAAAACAGTCGCGCCCATGGGCGCGCGCCCTATGGGAAACTTGCCCCATTGGCGCAGGTCCGTGCCCGAAACCCGCGCCAATGGGCGCAACCCCTAAATTAAAAATCCTCCCCATAGGAAATGAAAATGCAATAAAGAACAAAGTCTAAATGAATGAAAATGAAGCTAAGGACAAGACCTCTTACCTGGCACTAACGGCGCTTGAAATGGTCCACTAGATCGATTGCAATCGCCAACTGAAGATCGCACTCCAAAAAGCCCTAATATCGCTCTCCAAAGGTAAAAAGTGAAAATAATTTTTATTTACCATTTTCACCATTTTATAGCTTTTTGACCCCTAAATAGACTTTTAAAAGTCATTTTATGAATATTTGTGTCGAAAATGGATTTTACACCGATTTTTTGTGCAACGACAGGTGTTCATGCAGCTTTGGTGGCGAAACGAGTTGTATTTTAAACTTTTTCGGACTCGGTAAATACACAAAAAAAGTCACTTTGGAGTCATCTTTTTCTCTTTTCTGACTCTCTAAACGTGAAAAGAATGCCGAGTTGGTCCTCTTGACTCGTTAAACGGACATGAGAGGCTGTCGTCTTTAAACCCTTTTCCGACCGTTTAAAAACGAAAAGATCATCAGACCCTTTTCGTTTCCGGTTCGTTAATGGTCACGAAGCGACGTGGTTTTGATTGCTTTTTTACTTTTTCAGATCAGAATCACTACTTATGAAAACTACTCCTCGGTCGTAATGACCGGGCGGTTCTTTTGAGCATTATTTTATACTTTTTTGGGCTCGAGAGACACAACTTTATGAAAAAGGACACCCCTGGAGTTTCCTTTTCGCTGTCTTTTCAAACTCTCTAAACATGAAAAGACGCTGAGTTCTCCCTTTGTTAGACTCGTTAAAACTTAATGACATCGGATTCCGTCGAAATGATGCCTCTCAAGCATATGCTATCCCCGTCAAGCTTGTCACCCAAAAATAACCGGGGTACTTGTCAGAAATGGTGGGGGAATAAAGGAACCGTAATCATCATCGTGTCGGCAGTATGTCGCTCTTGAACATGGCACTCATCTGCATTCGTGTCAGGGTGGGGACATCTCATTTTGTTTCACACTTGCCTCAATGGTTTTGGGTTATCCTGTTGGACCATTCATCTGCTCATCGCCTTGTCACCATGACCCTTGATCATTTGATGTCAAATACTGCTAGGCCCACTGTCGTGCTGCCGATATGTTCAAGAGAAGTTGACCTCTGCAGAATACTCAACCTCCCTCTGATACCTCACACAAAACATTTTATCCTTCTCTGTCTCATGTCGATGATGTGGGAAACATTATGGCCCACCTTCGATCAAGGTCACTTCTTGTCGACTTCAGCTCATTATCCAGGAAGTTGACTTAGAGACTCCCTGCAGGTACCTTGGAGCCTGCATGCCTCAATGGTAGGTTCTTCGTGTTCGATGCGAGGTTTTCATCATTGGCCTCTGATTGAATGATTCTACGAGTGTTCGACACCAGCTCACTGATTCGCACGCCGTGGATTGTCCCTATAGTACCTTGAGGACCATTGTCATTATTGGTGGTACCTCTTGCATCTGTTAACAGTTTTCATCATTGACTGGTAACCAGACAATGTTCTCGCATGTTCGACTTCTCCTATATTTGCATGCTTGAACTTGTACTTTGTTCAGGTCGAGTTGGAGTGCAAGACCCTGGATTTTGTTTGTTGAGATTCGGGCTGCAATTTGTGGATTATTATAATCACTACATGACTCATTTACTGGATGGCTGCGACCATGCCTGAGTCTATTCATTGATCCTCATCAGATGGTTGCGTCCATACCTGGGATCCAGATTTTTATGTACTCTGTTATGGATGGCTACGCCCATACCATGTACATCATGTATTTGAGATATCAGTTGTACTTCGTGCAAGTTCTCCGGCGGCCATGTTTTCAGTCGACCATGTCCTTGTAAAGCACTTCACCCCTCTCTCTCTCGGGCTTCATGCTTTAGGGGGCATCTGTTAAACAATATTTTGTCACCGTCCCTGTTACCCCTTCTCCCGTACATTGGAGGACCTATTCCAGGACCTGTGAGAAGTGATATAACTTGAAAGCACCTACATTGTATCCCTTAAAGTATGTACTTCATATGCCTTGAAGACACCTTCTGCAAAATACCCAAAAATATAGCCCTTTCTCCATTGGCGTTGTTCCACAGTGTATCACTCGCACC
>APFE030239739.1:0-14905 GCA_000404065.3 Pinus taeda | reverse complement strand
GATAAGTTTTTACTGACAAAGTATATAGCATATGGGAGTTTTTCTTCAACTTGTCCTAAGGCTGCCCCTATGGCTTTGTTCGAGGCATCAGTGTGGATGTGGAAAGGTAGGGCCCAGTTTGGGCATCTCAGGATTGGAGCAGACACCAACTTATCCTTCAATTCATTCAAAGCCTTCTGGCAATCATCCGACCATTTAAACTCAACATCTTTTGCTAAGAGGCCAAACAATGGCGAGGCTAGCTTACTAAAGTCTTTAATGAATCTTCGGTAATATCCTGCTAAGCCTAGGAAACTCTGAACATCTCTCACCTTCTGAGGAGGTGGAACCCTTTTGATGATAACAACTTTACTGGGATCCACCTGTAACCCTTGGCGAGAAATGGTATGGCCTAACACGGTCCCTTCAGTCATCAAGAACTCACATTTCTCAGGACTGAGGGACAGGTTCATCTCAATGCACTTGCTCAAAACTTTTCCCAGGTTGGATAAGGCTTCCTGGAAGCTAGACCCATGAGTAAAGTCATCCATATATATTTCTACCAAATCATGGACCAACTCGGCAAAGATGCTTAATACAGCTCTCTGGAAAGTGGCAAGGGCATTACATAGCCCAAAGGGAAGGACGCGGTAGGCAAACGTACCCCATGGACAAGTGAAAGTGGTCTTATCTTGGTCCTCCGGGCTGATTTGGATCTGATTATACCCGCTGAACCCATCTAGGAAAGAGAAAAACCTCTTCCCTGCCAGACCATCCAACATTTGATCTATGAAAGGTAAAGGGAAGTGGTCTTTCTTGGTGGCTTTGTTCAATTTTCTGTAGTCCACACAGATTCTCCATTTCCCATTTTTCTTGGGCACCAACACCAGAGGGGAAACCCATTCCTATCCGAGATGGGGTAGATGAATCCCACATCCAACAATTTTTTCACTTCTTCTTTAACAATGTCCTTGAGGGTTGGATTCATTCTCCTCTGAGGTTGCCTGACTATTTTACAATCCTCCTTGATGTAGATATGATGAGTACAGACTGAGGGATGGATTCCCTTCATTTCCTTGTAGCTCCAAGCAAATGCCTCCAAATGGCAGGTCAAGAGGCTACGTAGCTCCTTTTCCTAAGAGGGAGAGAGAGAGGAGCTTACCTTAAAAGTCTTCTCAGGGCCAAACTCCACATTCTTAACTCTGGGGGTGGTCGGATTAGTGGCACCTAGGTCCACTAAAGCATTGGCCTGGGTATCTTCCACCAATTCTTCCAAGGATAGTGCACTAGGGGGAGGATTTTGGATTAAGTTTTCAATCAAATCATTCTCAGTTGGAGGACCTCCCTTGCTGGCCTCTACTGTGCATAATGGTGCAGAGTAGACCTCATCCTCTTCTTCTTCTTCCAACCATAGGGGTAAGTCGTGTTCTAGCAGAGGTTGGGCAGGAGGGTATAGGAACAGCTGTTTGGACATAGGCCCATTTTTTATGGTCATGCTTCCGGCTCAACAGCTGATGTAAGCATCTGCAGTAGCCAGCCAAGGCCTTCCCAAAATGAGGGGATATCCCGTGAGTTTTGCCTTAGGCTGGAGGACCAAAAAGTCCGCAAGGTATTCCCAGGAGTCAACAGAGACCAAGATATCCTCCACAATCCCTTCGGGAGTCACGGTGGAGCGGTCTGCCAATTGCAGCACTGTCGAGGTCTTCCTTAGGGAATTCTGAAGATTGAGCTTAAGCATGGTTTACCTGGTCATCACATTGATGGCAGCCCCTAGATCAATCAGAGTGTGGGGTATAATGGTGCCATTGATGTGGACATCAACTACAGGACTCCCAGGGTCCAAATACTTCGGACATATTACTTGCCCCAACATGAGATCAGACAGTTGTCCCTATGACATTGATGGTTGAGGCATCTTTCTTTCGCCTACCTGGGTGCCTGAAACACTTCTCCTTAATCAATTTGTTGTATATCGGTACATCTTTTATGGCCTGGAGAAGTGGAATTTTCACACACAACTGCTTGAGTTCTCCTAGAAGCTCATCCTCTTCTGGGTTGGGTTGTGTGCTTACTGTGAGTCGCTCAGGAAAGGGTGGAATGGCTTGGGGTTCACTTTCCTGTTTCTCTTCCTCCTCCTCTAGGGGAGGAGGTTGGCATTCTGGAAGGACCTTCCCAGATCGTAGGTTGATCTCCTGGATATCCACAACATAGGTAGGGCATGTTGTCTCCCCAGTATATACCTGCTGGGCCTCTCCGTTGTTGGGGTTTGAGTTCGGTTGAGCAGGCATCTGGGGTTGTCTTGGAGGAGCAGGAGGTCATGGTTGTGGCTAAGTTGGTGGTGGAGACAAAATGGCGGGAGGAGTGTTGTATTGGGGCCTCCACCCCGGTTGAGGTGCATTCCACTGAGGTTGCGGCTGGGCATGAGAGTGAAACGAGTGAGAAGGAGGTTGAGTGTGGTATGGAGATGGATAAGACCACAAAGGAGGTGCGGACCAGGAAGGATGAGCAGGGGGGCCCCAAGAAGGTATATGAGCAGATTGGTTGGGGTTATAATAAGCTTGGGCTATCCCTTGCATCCGCTGTTGGTAAGGTCTGGGTCCATGTGGCCTCCTTTGGTTGAGGAAGTAGAGAGGTTCAGTAGCCACCTCAATCCCTAGGTACATGGCTTTAAATCCAGGCAAGGTAGGGCATTGGTTGGTGGGGTGGTCTTCCTCACAAACGAAACATACCTCTACTGAGTGCAATGGGCACTCATTCTTGGGATGCTTCCTCGTGCATCTAGGACAAAAAATGGCCAAAAGCCCTCTCAGCTTCTTCTTTCTTTTGCTGAATTCGGAACGTATCAAGTTGCATGGCAATAGTCTGTCTCATTTCTCTCTTAAGGTCTTCCATCTGGTTAGCAAACTCATGCTTGGAGAAAGAGGTACTAGCTGAGAGATGATTCCCCCTACCTCTCTTTCGGGCTGCCCTAGAATGGTTTCTAAACACGGCCTTTATGTCCTCATAAGGTAGTTGGTAGATGTCTCCTCCAGCCAGCAAGTTAAGGGTGTCCAGAAGGTCTTCAGGGACTCCTCGAAGCAGAACCAACTTCAGAGATTCCGGGTCAAGTGTGCACCTGGCCCTTTTATAGCTGAGTTGGAACCTCTCCTCATAGTCTTCCAAAGATTCATCGTTGCCCATGGTCATCCAAAAGATTTCTCCCTTAGTTTCTTTGGACCTACAGTAGTCTCTGTACTTGGCATTGAAAGCTTTCTGCATCTGAGCCCAAGTGGTGATATTGTTTCCAAGTAACCCCATGAACTAGCGTAATGATGCATCCTTGAGGGTAGAGGGAAAGAGTTTCAGCTTTTTCTCATCCTCAACATAGTCATAAGTTTGACAAAGGACAACAAACTCAAACAGGAAGGTATGAGGGTCCTAAGTAGTCATACCATGGAAGTGAGGTAGAGCAGAGGGACTTATGTTTTTCATTTTCATGTCTCCATTGGTCTCTCGGATGGGAAAGGCACCCTCTATTCTTTCGTCTTCTCTTCTACCGTTTCGATTTTCAGCCATGGCTTCAGATGGAGTGTTCCCTAACTCTTCTTCTGCTATAGGATCTTCGTATATCTCAGGAGGTTCACCTATAGGTTCTTCTGGCTCACTGTCACCAGAGAAGAGAGAAGGTTGACTTAGTGATGTGGTGGGGGTGTTGGGTAAGAATTTTCCGGTTTTATCTCTGTTCCTACGAGGCATGAAAGGGGAAGACTTTTTTCTTGCTTTTTCTTTTTTTCTCTGCTGGTACCTGCAAAACTAAAATAGATTGAACTGCAACTAACTTTCTTGCTAGAATGAAAATGCGGAATTGAAATGAAAGCAGGAAAGGACTAATCTATTTTGCTCAAATGAAATTGCAGGAATGGAATGCTAAGCTACGCTTGCAGAATTGAAATTGCGGAATTGAAATGCTAATCTATGCTTGCATAATTGAAATGCTAATCTATGAAAGCAGGAAATGTCTACTTTACTTTTGCGGAAAGGAAATTGCAGAATGGAAATGAAATAAACTACTTAGCAGAAGGTTGTAGGAGAAAAGAGAAGAAAAGCAACAATCACCAATACTCTGAAGCTTCCCCAGCAACGGCACCAAAAAGATGGTGGGCTCCAGTATTGCAGCAATAATGCTGCAACTCATGGGACTCCCTTCTTTACTTTTATCAACCTGGTTGTTCGTAACAAACTTGGAAGTGACGGTGTTGTATGCACAAGTACTAGCTCTTGCCGCAACTGTCACTTGGTCAGCTAGCACAAGTCCGCTATGGGCTTTATCCAACTTCTATGAGCTCTTAGAAGAAGCTTTCTAATTGATGGATGAAAGCTAACTCAAAGGAAGCTAATCTACTTGTGAAAAGAGATTGAAAAACTGAAGGAAAGCGCAAACCCTAGCAAACCCTAATTCTACCAGCTAGTCCTACTGATGCAAAGATGAGAGTGAAAACTACTAAAAGAGATGCCATTACTTCTATGAAGGTGAAATACATGTGTTTAGACGACCTTTGTCCTAAGAAAACATCTTTTTGTATTTTTCATTAAGTTGTCAATTTTCTCATGCATATGCTTGAACTGTGCTTTACTGTGCAGGGGTGGATCAAGGAAGAGGAATGCTTGGAAAAGGTTGGAAAGGTTTAGAGAGGGTATAAGGAGTCCCTAACACTCTTCCAGAGAGTTTCACAAAGTTTGGCTATCAAGAAACCTCATTTGTGAGCTTCTACAGGAAGTCTACAGGGGTTCTACAAGATGTTCAGAAATTTCTACAGGACGTTTCAAAATTTCTACAGGATGTTTGGAAATCGGTTTTTAGAGGATGGATGAGTGAGGGAAGGTGCATGGATGGATCTGGAGATAGGATAGGGGTCTAAAATGGCCTAAGGACTAGTGGATGGAGCGGTGAGGAGGTGTAGAAAGCTGACTTGGCTTGAAGAAGGCTAAGGCAATGATGAGCAAGAAGGTAGGGTTACGTGGACAAAAGGACAGATGGGAGACGAGAAACTTAGCTAGGAGACAGAACAAGTGGCTCAGGTGATGCTTTGGGTGGATGAAAGAATGGAGGAGATGCCCTGCATGGTGTACTTCGATCAAATCAACAGTCTTGCAAATGATCAAATCTTGAGCTAATCTAGTATAACCATCAACAACATAAACGAACAGCAGCTTTATTTGGGAAGAGAACCATGTACATCAACTATGCAAAGAAACATTTCAAATGTCCAAACCCATGACTAATCTCTGCAAATGAAAATAGCACACTAAGGATTGCATGGTCAAGCAAACTAGTGTTTTTGTTGAGGCAGCACTATTTCCTCAATTCCAGCCCCTAATCCGATAAGGATGAGGTGAAACCGGGAGTGTGGTTGTCCCTTTTCTTTGAGGCTTTTCAGTTATTATCCTACCAAAGCACCTGAAGCAGTGTCATTCATAAACAGTGATCTATTCAAGCAACATAACTAAATCTACATAACAGAAATACATTCAAATGCATAAAGGGAAACAATGAGACGTAAAGGAAAAGTAATAATATATAAGGGAGGCCCTAGGCTCTCAGGTTGGGCCCAACCCTGAGAGCTATGGCTCCTATGAAAAACTCAGATTTGATAGGAAATCAAACTGCTTCTCATTATCCAAAAATAATCATAAGAGTGATGCCAAAAATGGCTACAAAAGAACAAAATAGGACTAGCAGCATTGAGGTGCAAAATACATAATAGTTTCAAAAGTCCCTTACGAAGGTTGAGGCCTCAACATTTATACATTACGAGGGACCTAGCTGGCCTCCTCAATCTGTGGATCTCGGTTGTCCAAACTGTGAGTTAGATAGTCCCTTCTAAATTCTACTTGGCTGCCTTCTAGATTCGGTTTTGGTGGTCTTTGGAGCTCGGAGTTGGGGGTGAAGATCCCGAGGAAGGGTTATTTAATGCCATAGACAACCCCCCTACGAATCCTCAACTTAGGCTTGGCTGTCTTATAGCCCATGATTGCTTGATTTTGCTCCAATATGTGTCAAAAAACCTGAAATAAGCACGTGTTAGCCACCTAGGAAGAGTGACTCCCCTTATTCGTACAAATGACATAAACATACTAAAAATAATGCATAAGCTATGGAAAATGAAGGATTTGAACAAGGACTGAACAAGGATAATTAGGCAAAATGATCCCAACAAGTTACCAATTTTGGGGCTCATCAATTGTTAAAAATAAGATCTTTGAGAATGAAATTCCACTCACTTTGCAGCCTGATTTGGTTGTGTAGCGACAGAATGTACTAGAATGCTACAACATCGTTGTAGAAGAAGATGAAGACCATTGCAATATTGACATAGAATAATCTGATGGCCACCGTGAAGTGAATGGACCTGAGCTAATAATTCCTGATATAATGAATCCATTGAATACAAAGAAAATAAATATAGGTTCAGAAGAGGAGCCAAAGTTTGCAACCATAGGAGATTATTCGGATGAAGACATAGTCAACAAGGTGACAAATATTTTGTATGAATACCAGAGTTTATTTCCCACTATATTTTCAAATATGAAGGGCATTGTAGGAGATTGAGTTATAAGGATTCCTCTAAAATATGGTGCAAAGCCAATTAAAAAAAGGCCTTATAGACAAAAATAAAAAATACAAAGAAAAAGTGAAGAAAGAACTTGAGAAAATGATAGCAGCTAGAATCCTTGAACATGTGGAAGAATCATAGTGGGTAAGTCCTCTGGTAGTACAAGAAAATATAATACAAGGTGAAATAAGTATTTGTGTTGATTTAAGGAAGTTAAATAATGCATGTCTACATGATCCTTTCCCTACTCCTTTCACTGATGAAGTCTTGGACAATGTAGGAGGTCAGGAAGCCTATTCATTGACAAATGGATTTTGAGGATACCATCAGATTAGAATTGCACAAGAGGATTGACGTAAGACCACCTTCAATATATAATGGGGTTCATATTAGTATACAGTGATTACTTCTGGGTTGAATATTTCCCTTGCCATATTTTCAAGAGTAGGGTCTCACTTTCAAAGAGTATATTCACAAGTTTTTGGAAGTATACTTCGATGATTAGAAAATGTTTGGGTTATTGAATAAATATTAAACATGTTACAAGCTTAATACTGATGCTCGACATATGTAGGCAATATTAGATTTCTCTTAATATCAAAAAGTGTATATTCTATGTACCTTTTGGTATATTGTTAGGACAAATTGTTTGCAAGCAGGGATTGATGGTGGATCCTTCGAAGATTGTTATTATTGTGAATTTACCTCCACCAAAGACTGTGATGTATCTTCACACCACACTAGGGCATATGAGATATTACATAAATTTTATCAAAGGATATGCATAGATCACTGCCCCTATGGAAAAAATGCTTAAGAAAGATGTAACATTTCTATGGAATGAAGAGTGTCAAAAGAGTTTCGACACATTAAAAGAAAATATGGTAACATCACCTATTTTGGTTTTCCCATAATGGAATAAGGAATTTCATGTTCATTTTGATGCTTAATGTATATATTTAGGAGTGGTATTGGCACAACCTAGTGCAAGAGAAATCGATCACCCCATACCTTTTGCAAGTAGGAAACTGTCTAGAGTAGAGAAGAGCTATACAACTACAGAAAGGGAAGGTCTAGCTACAGTATATGCATTACAAAAGTTCAGACATTATTTGTTGGGATCGCATTTCAAGATATTCACAGATCACTCTACACTAAAATATTTGGTAAACAAGCCTGTTTTTGAAGGAAAAAATTGCAAATGGCTATTACTATTTCAGGACTATGAATTTGAAGTTATTGTTAAGCCAGGATGACTAAATTTTGGACATGATAATTTGTTGAGGATAGAAACAGGAGAAGAACCAACAAATATAGAGGATAATCTTACTAATGTGCAGTTGTTTTCAATCAAAGTAGCAGATGAGAACTTTGTTGATATTATTCAGTTCTTAACCACAGACATGGCCCATTCAGAATATACTATGCAGTAGAAGAAACAAATGGTGGTCAAGGCAGCAGATTTTTCATTGATAGCGGGGAATTTGTATAAATTGGGATCAGTTTAAATAATGCACAAGTATGTTCTTGATCATGAAAGACATATAATTTTGACAGAAGCTCATAGTGGCGCAGATGGTGGACATTATGTAGGGAAAGCCATCGTGAAAATTTTATTAAGATCAGGACTATGGTGGACAACATTACACAAAGATGCAAAGGAAAATTGTCTAGCTTGCGATATATTCCAAAGAACAGGAAAACCTTCAAGAAGATATTAAATGCCACTAGTACCAAAAGTAACATTGTATGTTTTTCAGAAATGGTCTATTGATTTTGTGGGACCGATCAATCCACCAGGGAAAAATACTGGTGCGAGGTATATAATCGCTACAAATGATTATCTGACTACTTGGGCCGAAGCACAGCCTATGAAGGATTGCAGTGCATAAACTATTATGAAGTTCATATTGGAGTATATTTTGTCCATATTTGGGTGTCCAAAGATATCGATGAGTGATCAAGGGTTACATTTCTTGAATCAAAACATTGAAGCATCAACTGAGGAATTTCAATTTTACCACTAGAAGAGCACTCCTTATCATCCTTAGGAAAATGGAACCATGGAAGAATTTAATAAGATTCTTGAGAAGGCACTTACAAAAGTGTGCAATGTGAAAAGAAATGACTGGGATCTAGGAATTCCAGTAATGTTGTGGGCATATTGGACAACATGAAACAAAACTGACAGGAATGATACATTTTAGGTTCGTACATGGACAAGAAGCAATCATGCCTATGGAGTACATTGTGACAAGTTTAAGAATTGCAACCTTCACAGACAAAACAAACTCAGATATAATGGAAGAAAGCATGGCACAATTACTTTCTCTAGAAGAAGACAGGTTTATAGCAGGTTTTCATCAGCAAGTACAAAAAGCAAGGGAGGAAGCCTAGCATGACAGGCACATCAAGGAGAAAATATTCTAGGAAGGAGATCTTGTACTTTTATATGATAGAAAATTCACAAAATTCTCAAGAAAATTCAAAACACATTGGTTAGGACCATATAACATCAAGCACATCTCTGATGGTGGTGCAGTTTAGCTCACGAAGTTAAATGGTGAGCAGATTCTAGGATGAGTGAATGGTAGAAGACTGAAGGATACACGGATGACTCTATCCCTGTAATTTCACACTAAAGGATGAAAGGAGAAGATTCTTAGTGCCACCTATAGTTGAAAATGAGCACTAGACTATAAAATACTCTGCAAAAGGGAAATTCGCCAAAGGAAGATTACTGTGTGATATTTAGGAGTATGTCAAAGTCTGAAAGAACCATGACAAAGGAAGGATTGTTGCACCAAAAGGGAAGGTTCGTCGAAGCTTGTCAGAAATATGACTATTTGAAGGGAAAAGTTTTCATTAAAAGAAATTTATCATTAAGAGGCACAGTAAAAATGCATTATGAAGCACAATTGGCCAGATCTAGCACCATATCTACCTTGAATGAGCAAGATCTAAGCTAGTGATGGGGTTCAAAATTCAAATTCGGTATAAAATCCATGTCCCCCTCCATAATTTACACTTTTCTATCTACAGAATTCAGTTTGAGAATTTGTGACCAAGTGTGAGACAAGTGTGTTGCTCTATGTCTGAGAGAAGTTTCGAAGAAATTGTTAGAGATTTTACAGAGAAAGGGCTAGCAGGAATCATGGAATCCCAGACTCGTAAATACACAACATCAAGTGTACCTATGCCTCCAACGCGCGTGAGGTCGCCACGAAAAAAAGTAGCCACGGAAGAAGAACCACAAAACATACAACAAAAGAGACCAGCTGAAGCCTCTGGAGTAGAGCTAAGGACATCCCCGAGAAAGAAGGTAGCAAAAGAGTAGCAAACAAAGAACAAGTAGGATAAAAACCTGCATAGAAGGAAAATAAACCAATACAACATAAAAAACCAAAACAAATCCATGACAGTGAGGAGGAAGTCGAGATGTAGTAGAGGGAGACAGAGGGCGCAAAAATTCCCTTTGTGTTGCCACCATATTTTCCACCAAGGAAACTGGGTGCCAAGCCGATTAAAGATCCTAAAGACATGAAATTCGATACTTTCACATTGATGCTACCAGAAAAAGTGCCATTTGAAGGAGAATTATTCGGAAAAATTCATCCATTGAAAATGGAGGATTAGGACTTCAATGACCAAAGTAAGTATCCACAATTCAAGTTGAGCAAGTACCTACAAATGGTATACTATCCAGAGAGTGGAGTTATAAGGTTGGAGCGACACTAGTGGGCTCAAGGATAGAAAAAATTGGGTTTGTTGAACATGTTAAATGTGCCACACTTTGGTAGAAACATGTCTAACATAGTCTGCGTTCGACAGTTACTAGTATTAGTGCATGGCGAATGCCTTTGGCTGGGGAAGAGGATCTTGATTGATGAAATGTTAATATGAAGGATTAATGTATTTCCCTACTAAGGAAAGGACCCCGCCGAAGATTTTGTTAGTAAAAACCAACACAAGGCAGCACCACAAACCATGAAGGACAAGTTTGGGCTAATAAAAAATTCAAGAGGTTATGATATTAACTCCATCAGCAACTAAGGGGTGTCTTCGCTGAACATCTTAGCTAGAAAGATAATGCAGAAGTGTAGAGAAAACAAAGTCCCTGTAGCCGTGGTTTCCTTAGCTGTGTAGTGCAACATCGGGGTTCAGTTCAATTGGGTCAGATATTTATGCAGGGAATTTTTGGAGGACTAACATGAAGCATAGGAAGAGGGTAAGACATTTCACTATGCATGATTGATCTTGATCATCGCGCTGTTATCATGGAAAAAGTCGAAGGATTCATAGTTTCCTTCAGTCGAAGAAGATGTATGCGAAGCCGCATAGTATGCCTCACTCGGGCATACCAAGGAGTCATCGCATGCACAAGAGAATAGGATATTCTTTGTATTGTTGGACATGGACATGCATATGGTGGTGAACCAACATCCTAGGTTGTCACCAAATTTGTATGATCAATATCATAATATAGCAGACTTTCACAAGATATATGTAAAGGCTCGGAAGGATTCGATGGAGATATGGCATCCTCTGCCATATTTTCTCACCGAAGATGACCTTCTTGGGATAATACAACATTGGTCAGCAAAGTGGATGAATCCAACCATAGAAGAGGTTGAAGTAGAGAAGGACACCTCACAACATGCAGATCCATGTGGGAAGGACAAAGGGAAAGAAACCAAAGAGACAGAGCTAGAGTAGGAACAGGGTACCCAAGAGCCTCTCAGCAATGAAGAGGCAACAGAGAAATTATTGTTCATCATCAAGAAGACGATACCTATAGTGCCTATGGTGGGAAGAAGGAAGAAGTAGAAGGTGCAAAAATCTAAGTGCATAATACCACTTTTCCTTATTGATGGGGACATCGATGAAATTGGGGGCAAAGTCCAGGAAATAACAGCAAAAACATGGGACAGGATTGATAATCCCTACAGAGTTCTCTTGGTATATGTTCAACAAGGTATTGCAAAGTTAAACACACTGTCACAGAAAGCGTGACAACCGGAATAGACGGGTCAACCATTGCAGCCATAGCGATGGATAGAAACAACGTTTGGACTAAGGATTATGAAAATACCAGCTGGAGCATTGCAGATTGAATCAAATGAAGACATAGAGTGAGCAAAATGGTAGGACCTTGTCAATATGAACATCACCACATTGCCAACTTAGATATTGCACGATTTCCACCAAGGTATAACAACTGAATTGCAGGAGAGAGAACATTTCACTTTGCTGTTAAATATTTAGTTGGAGAAGGAAATAGCTTCTCTAAAGAAAGAGCTTGATTAGATGATTAAGGAAAGAGATGCAACACCCCAGTAATAGCAGCAACTAGAGGAAGCCATCACAAAAACTTGTAGTGAAGTTCTGGATGTGAAGAGTCACCAGCAGAGAAGGGCGCGAAGCGTAGCCTCGCAATAATGGATTCAAAGAACAAGTTTGAAGAAATGAAGTTCGAATATGAAGTGAATATTACTAAGCTGCAAATGAGGCTATAGCTAGTTACACCACTGAAAGTACATAAGAAAAGGGAAATGGATCTAAAATCTGCACCGCAAGGCATCTCCAACACAATGGCAGATTATAGAAAACTACTAGATGAAACTATGTAGATTTGGACCTCACTGCAGGAGGATCAAAAATTTTAGAGGATTGAAGAAGAGCTCAAGATGAAGCAAAAGTAGTTGGAAGAACTCCGGGCAACTACGAATACCTTACCAGTCTCATAGAGGCTCATCAGAATCACTAAAGGACAGTCTTCAAAATCATATTGAAGACCTTTAGAGAAAAGAGAAGATTTTCATAGAGAGGACCCATTTGTGGCAGGATGAAGCCCTCCATCTTTCACGGGAAATAGATGATAGGCTCAGGGAGCTATGACAAAGGGAGAAATAAGTGCTAAAAAATATTTTTGGACCAACAACAGAGGCACTACTAGAAGAAGTGTGCTGAGAGGAGAAAAAGTAGCAGAAATACTTCAGCAGTATGATGTTGGCTACATGAGCATCATAACAAAGATTCGGGGCACAAAAACTGAGTGACTTAGGGCAAGTCACATTTTAGCGTTGGGGAACTATTTGGTGTAGCCCAACTTGGCCATATTTTGGGAATAAATCCAAGTTTTTTGGAAGCATACAGTAGAAAATATGCCACATAATATGAAGTGAACCGTCCAGAAAAGCACTGGAGCATGACAAAGACCATGCAGCAAAGTCACCGTATAGCATCGGGGCTTTGCAGTGAAGCCCCTTCCTTTTTGTAAAAGAATTAAAATATTGTAAAGTTGTGAGTTTTTGGTCCATAGCCCCATGTGTTTTGGAAACCATGGTTTCAGGTCCATGGTAATGTAGCGATATAATTAGTCATGTAATAATATATATAGGGATGAATAATAAAGAATCAGGCACGATGAATTGGAACATATCTATATTTATGTGATATTTTGGTGGTTTGTACTTTGGAGGAAGGGAAATGCACTACAACTATGTGCATGGAGGCTTGGGTCTGCAGCATAATGCGCAAATTGTCTTTAGCTTAGTGCGCAAACACCCTGCAGCTATGTGTGCAGGGAAGAACTATTTTTTGTACCAAATTCCATATTATAAGTAACAATTCTTGTGGACATAGTACCACATTGGGATGAACCACCATAAAATCCGTGTCTCAATTGTTTATTTTCTTATTATCTAAAGTTTATTTCAGTACTGTACAGTTTATGAACTTTTATGATATGTTAAGAGATGAATGTAATTATGCGAAGTAATCCATAAGTATGAAGTATTTCATATGAAAAATTGTTTATAAGTGATAAAGCATAAATAAAATACATGGGTGCCACAACGCAGTATCCCTCAGGTTGCAGAAACCCAGTTCTATAACCTCCAATAATAACTTTGGGTGAGATTGTGATCTTCTTGTAGGTCATTTTCAAGTGGACCAATGGTTGAGGGTTTTGTTGGTGCATAGCACACTTTGAACCTAGGTCCAACCCACCTAAGCCAACAATGATATGTGAATAGCAGGTTGACTGGTAGGAAACTATTGCTGGTCACAAGATATTGCAGCTAAAGTGGAATATCATCCCCATAGGATTGGTTCCATTGGAAAGGATTTTTAACTCAAATGATGTGTCTACTAAGCCAACTAAGCAAGAGCTTGAGGAAGATGTGGAAGATTGTAACATTGGCACCGAAGAAGATCCAAGAAGCATCATGATTAGCTAAAGGATTCCTATGGAATAAACAAAGATACCTGGACCTTTTTTACTATATGGATGTGTTTTCCTAGTCATATGATGATTTGAAGACTTTTGATCTGGCATCATAAAACACAAAATTCCTTTAAAAATTGGGGTTAACCCATATAAGAAGAAACTTAGGAAGATTAATCCTCTTTTTTTCCCATTAATTGAAAAGGAGGTGAAGAAATTGTTACAAGATAAGATAATTGTACCTTTAAGGTACTCTAATTGGGTAGCAAATTTGGCTCCTGCCAGGAAGAAGAATGGAGAAATAAGGTTGTGTGTAGATTTTAGAAATTTGAATAAGGCCTCACTGAAAGATAACTATCCTCTACATAAAATGGATAATGTTCTACAGAAAGTGGTAGGGTCTATCTGTATGTCCATAATGGATGGTTTATCTAGATACAACCAAGTCATTGTACACCTTGAAGATCAGAAGAAAACAAATTTTACTACACCATGTGGAATGTTGATGTATGCCAGAATGCCTTTTGGCCTCATAAACATTGGAGCTACTTTCCAGCGAGTGATGGATATAGCATTTTTTGTTGAGGGGATAAATTTGTAGTAATATACCTATATGCCGTAATTTTTTTCTCCAAGTCAAATGAAAATCACCTCAGGCACTTGCATCTCACTTTTGAAAAGTGCAGAAGGTATGGTATGTCCTTAAACCTGAAAAAATTTGCGTTTGCTTTAAGTGAAGCGAAGTTATTAACAATATTCCATTACAATGGAATAGGAAAAAAATCCAAGTTTTTTTGGGTAGAATCAACTTTTAAATAAGGCTTATACCAAATTATGTTATAATTGTCAAAGACATCACAGAGATGTTGAAGAAGGACAGGGAATGTTGGCTTGTATGGGCCTGACCTAGGTTCAGAGGTGATTTAGCCAAGCAAATCCTGGTACTGCTGGCCCTTTCAGCAATAGTCTGCGGAGCGCAAACTAAGGTCTCACCAGAAGTAGTATGGGAGGGTGTTAGAACTACGTTTCTGCACCCTTGGGATGTCTAATGGGCTTCTCGGGATCCGCAGTCTGACCTATCACTGTGCACACTTGCGATCCCTTC
>APFE030239734.1:2634-24117 GCA_000404065.3 Pinus taeda | reverse complement strand
AAACCTCCCACAAATTCCATGGAAATTCTTTCCCAAGGATGAGTGGGTATAGACAAGGGATGATATAGACCCTTTTTCCTATTACTGGGCTTTATGGTACAACAAAGCATGAATCCTATTATTAACCTAGCTAACTATTCTTGCATTTTGGGCCATGTTGATGGTGTTTGAGGGTGTTAGAGTTAGTCCTTTGGCCTTCCTTCAGTGATCAAAATGGGCCTCTTATTATGTCTATTTTATTAGATTTTTTGCACATGATCTTCAGTGCAAAACATGTCATAAGTGTGTCCATCAGAAGTAGCTCGAAAAGATCTTTCCAACAGTATATCACACTCCAAAAACTGGCTCCTGGATCAGAAGATATGGTCAAATGAACATTGCTGCTCATTTGATGGGACAACTGCTGTCCCAATCAGACGTTGTTTAAATTGGGCAACAACAAAGTACTTGTCTGCAGTAATAACATCTCACTTAGAAATGCTTTTGAAACTATATACAAAAGGGATGGCGGTGCAAAGAAGATGATCAAGGTTGCTTCAATGTTGCAGGGTTACGAGTGGATGAGAATTATGTCAATTTCATGAAAGTAATTATGTTGCACAACATTTGAATGTTTATCAATCATAAAGGCTATCATAAACATTTTTTATTATCTCATAAAGAAATAATGAGTAGCATGGTGGGATTGTGATAGAGAAGGCTTTGATGAAAAAAATGCATACAATGCATGAATGGAAGTATTGTTGAAGACCAACCAGCTCCAAATTCCATGCGCCCCTGCATCCACAACAAACACAAGTCAAACATAAAAGCTAGTAAGATTCTGTTGGATGAGTCTCTAAACACTAAAATATCATATTTTGGCTTGGCTAAGCTATATGATGAGACTACAACTCACATCAACACAAGAGTTTCTGGCACAATTGGATATATGTCTCCAGAGTATGCTATGCAGGGTTATCTTACCAAAAAAGTAGATGTATTCAGCTTTGGAGTAGTTTCTCTGGAACTTGTGAGTGGTAGGAGCAACATAGACACAAGCTTGCCATAGAGGATGGTTTATCTTCTAGAGTGGACTTGACATCTCTATGAGCAAGGAAGGCTTCTAGAATTGATGGATCCTGAGATAGAATCAACATGCTAAAAAGAAGAAGTCCTCAGAGTGATTGAAGTGGCCCTTCTTTACACTCAAGCTATGCCTACAACACATCTATCGATGTCTCGAGTGGTAGCAATGCTTATTGGTGGTGTTGAGGTCATTCCTGTTGCTTCTCACCTAGGTTACATTTTAGATTTACACTATAACAATTTCACTACATGCACAACTTGATCTTTATGGCTATGGGCACATTCTAATAGCTAATCTTATGAATCTGATAACCAATCGCATTTGTTTTAAAGGGAACAAAGAAATTTGTTTACCTTGGTGCTGCGCGTAGGGCCATCCTCATGTGGCGCTGCGATTTTGGACTATGGCACTGCGCGTAGGGCCATCCTATATATTTTGAGGTTTGCTCTCCTAAAAAGGGGGAGCATGTTTTTGTCGCTGCCACTTCAGGAGTTGTTGGCCAACTTGTTAGGCAGTTTGCAAAGTTGATGGGTTGCTATGTTGTAGGGAGTGCGGGTAATAAACCGAAGGTTGATATGTTGAAACATAAACTGGATTTTGATGATGCTTTCAACTATATGGAGGACCATGAGTAAGTAGCCTGCACAGTTTATTTGATCGCAGGGTGGACAATGGAAGCCATGAAGGCATGTAGTGCGAGGATTTATTCATGCCTCTCAACTTATTATTCACTTAGGCATTTCAATAGAAGAATCATAAACTCACTCCCTATAAGAGATGGCATTTGGCTCAGATGCTACTCGTCTGATACTAAACTCGAAGCCCAGGTGTTGAAGGAGAGAAAAGGACCGAGGTAAAAGAAAACACCTAAGAGGGGAGGAAGAGGAACAGAGGAAGGGGAAAATGAATTATCTACCTCTGACAGGGATGCTGTTCGCATCATTAGACTAAACAAGGTTCAAGAATTACGGGCTCGTGGCCTTGAGCCTTATGCCTATAGTTGGGGAAGAACGCAATCATTAAGTCAATTGCAAAGGTTGTATGCAAATTTGGAAAATGGAGAAGTAGCCGAAGGCGAAAAGGACCAAGTTTCAGTTGTTGGCAGGATCATAGCACGAAGGTCCTTTGGCAAGCTTGCCTTTCTAACTTTGAGAGATGATTCCAATGTCATTCAAGTTTATTGTGAGAAAGCAAGGTTGGATCAAGACATGTTTGAGCAGCTAAAGATGCTTGTGGAAATTGGAGATATTTTTGGTGAAGCTGGCTCTATAAAGTGGACTGAGAAAGGAGAGTTTTTGGTGTATGTGAAGGAATTATCAATTCTTACAAAGTCCCTACTTCCATTGCCAGAGAAGTATCATGGTCTGACTAATGTTGAGAATCGATATCACCAATGATATTTGGACATGATTGCAAATCCAGAAGTAGCAGATACTTTTCGTTCAAGATCAAAGATTATTTCAGAGATTCGTAAAGAGATGGAAGAGCTTGGCTTCATCGAAGTTGAAACTCCCATGCTTCAGGGAGAAACAGGTGGTTATAGTTAAAATTAAGTCTTGGGAAGCTCATCAATAGGTTTCAATCCCTAAATGGAATTAGGATGATGCTTATGGAGGTTTTTGAGGAGCTTATCGTATGATTAAAGAAGGTGGCATAATATTTGCTAGCTAGGAGTTGATTCCTAGTATCTCCAGCATTCAATGAGAATCATTTTCAAAATCCAACATTTCTAGATTTCCAAAAGCATCTAGTGAAAAAGTGGAAACAGTTCGTCAAATGGTTATAAAATCAAAAGGAAGATCTTTAGTTCCATTTTCTGGGGGAACAAGAACAACAGGCTGATCAACTAACTCCAAAATTCGTGTAGGCAGGTGCAAGGTGGCAGTTAAAGGGTAGATTTTATGGAAATTCCACCCTTAAAGGAAGCAGATCTTGACCAAAATTCACTGATTTTGGCTTTCAAAACAACCCTATTTGCCAAAGTTCACGAGAGTTTATAATATTGTTTAGTTTATAATAGAGTTTTATGATAGGATTTTATTTTTAATTTTATTTTTTAATTTTTTATTTCCTACATTGAGGAAATAAAAATATATTTGTAATTTAGTATATATAGGATTATTTTTAAAAGATAGAGGTTTGATTTTTGCAGTAGAGAGAGGTTGCTTGGGATTGTGTAAAGTTTCTCTTGAAAATATTTTAATAAAGAAGTTTCTGCCCTTTGGACCTAGGATCCATCACGATGTTAATGTTTATTATGTTTTTCCTGTAATCCAATTACATATTTTGTTTTTCTACCTTGTTACAACATTATCTAAGAGATGTGTTAGGAGTTCATCTGTACACGATGCTCCTTTCATGACGATTTTGTTGTTAGATGTAATGGTTGTCTTTGCAGAATCCATCCTTTGTTAGATGCTCTATTGAGCAACCCCATGTTCCTCGTTCGTCTAAAGATACTATTGCAGATCCATCCCCTGTTTGATGCCTGTAGGGCAGTGTGCTTTCTCCCCTATTCTTCTCACATTTGCAATCCTTTATCTTGGCTGAAAATTGCACTTACTTTGCCCCAAGTTTTCCGACATAAACTGACATCGACTCCATAACCCGATAGTCCTTTCTCTTGCTGTTTTCGACCCCAAAAGCTTTCAAACAAATCCCTGCACCTCATAGCTAGCCTAAGATTCACTTATTGCAGCCATATTTTGTTGGCATAGAGACAACCCTCTCTGGTCTGGCAGGGCTAGATGCCAGATCAAAAGCTTGGTCTGTGGTTACCTCGGAATTGCCTCTTCTCAGCCTTGAGGTTCATTCTGAATGCTAAAATATTGGCGCCGTTTCCGGGGAACAAGGTGACAGATCTTCTCTGGGAAGATCTTTCAATTTGTAGATCTGATTGCTGATGGTGGACAATAGTCAGACACATATGAAGGCTGGAATCATATACCTAATGAATCCATTGTTCAAGATCCGAAGTTTCAAAGTTTCAAAGCGACTTCACTGCCAATGAATCTAGAATCTAGATTTCAGAACGTTGATGGTAATCACCGATGACAGGGTATGTGGCAAACCCTGTGTGTTGTGAAGCTTTCAAAGAAGTTAGAGATCAGTTAGTGGATATTGAAATAGATGAAGTATTTTTGATTACTGTGCTTCAATGTTTGAGATCTCTGAAGTTTCATCCTAAAGCTAAAACTGGTTTCTTTTAGTTAGTTGTTGAAAAGTTTGAGAAGGAGATCCGAAGCTTCAAAGTTTCAAAGCGACTTCACTGCCAACGAATCCAGAATCCAGATTTCAGAATGTTGTTGGTAATCACCGATGACAGGGCATGTGGCAAACCTTGTGTGTTGTGAAGCTTCAAAGAAGTTAGATATTAGTTAGTGGATATTGAAATAGATGAAGTATTTTTCATTACCGTGCTTCAATGTTTGTGATCTCCAAAGTTTCCTCCTAAAGCTAAAACTGGTTTCTTTGAGTTAGTTTTTGAAAAATTTGAGAAGGAGATTCAATATTTAAATAATCAGATGCAATCATATGCATTCCGAGATCCAAAAAGTTCTTAGAAACTCTCCCTCCTTTAAAACAAGAAACAATAGGGCTGCCCATGAATGTTTGCATTGACAGTTTGTAGTTGGAGGTCTGCGTTAGGATTTAGGGCAGCAAACAGAGTCTGGTGTCTTTGATCCTATTGTCACATATATGGAGTATTTTTTTTTTAGTTTGAATGATAAGTCAAATTGTCTTTCACACAGCCAAATTCAGTTTGTGCATGGATGGCTGTCAACATTTACATTTGTGTCCTAGTTCAAGCACTTCCAAGCAACGTTCTTGTCACAGTTACTTGATTGGTTGATCTAGCATTACAACATCACTTGATCTATTGATTTTGCATCATATTAGGGTAGCTTTGTAAATAAATAAGCTGCCTAAGGCATCATTTTAGTTTTTGGTATTTGTTTATGTACAAGTTGCAGTATGTGTATGTTTTATGGATTGGTATAAGTTGTTTTGGGTTTGCAACTGTTTGACCGTATTTCTCAATGGATGAGGCACTAATCTACATGTTTCAAGAGATCTACGGTTCTTGGCACCTCCAAGGAGCTACCATCCCAGACGGCACCACTGTTAGAGTCAGTCCTTTGGCCTTCCTTCAGTGATCAAAATGGGCCTCTTATTATGTCTATTTTGTTAGATGTTTTGCACATGATCTTCAATGCAAAACATGTCATAAGTGTGTCCATCAAGAGCAGCTTGAAAAGAGCTTTCCAATGGTATATAACACTCCAAAAACCAGCTCCCGGATTAGAAGATATGGTCAAATGAAGATTGCTGCTCATTTGGTGGGATGACTGCTGTCCCAACCAGCCGTTGTTTAAATTGGGTAGCAACAAAGTACTTGTCTACAGTAATAACATCTCACTTAGAAATGCTTTTGAAACCATATACAGAGGAGCTGGCGGTGCAAAGAAGATGATCAAGGTTGCTGGGTTATCAGTGGATGAGAACTATGTCAATTTCATGAAAGTAATTATGTTGCACAGTATTTGAATGTTTATTAGTCATAAAGGCTATCATAAACATTTTTTATTATCTCATCAAGAAATAATGAGTAGCGTGGTGGGATTGTGATAGAGAAGGCTTTGATGAAGAAAATGCATACAATGCATGAATGGAAGCATTGTTGAAGAACAACCAGCTCCAAATTCCATGCGCCCTTGCATCCACGAAAAACACAAGTCAAACATCAAAGCTAGTAACATTATGTTGGATGAGTCTCTGAACCCTAAAATATCAGATTTTGGCTTGGCTAAGCTATATGATGAGACTACAACTCACATCAACACAAGAGTTTCTGGCACAATTGGATATATGTCTCCGGAGTATTCTATGTGGGGTTATCTTACCAAAAACGCAGATGTATTCAACTTTGAAGTAGTTACTTTGGAACTTGTGAGTGGTAGGAGCAACATAGACACAAGCTTGCCATAGAGGATGGTTTATCTTCTAAATTGGACTTGGCATGTCTATGAGCAAGGAAGGCCTCTAGAATTGATGGATCCTGAGATAGAATCAACATGCTCAAAAGAAGAAGTCCTCAGCGTGATTGAAGTGGCCCTTATTTACACTCAAGTTGTGCCTACAATGTGTCCATCGATGTCTTGAGTGGTAGCAATGCTGATTGGTGGTGTTGAGGTCATTCCTGTTGCTTCTTTCCAGGTTACATTATAGATTTGTACTATAACAATTTCATTGCATGCACAACTTGATCTTTATGGCTCTGGGCACATTCTAATAGCTAAACTTTTGAATCTACTAACCAACCGCATTTATTTTGTGGGGAACAAATAAATTTGTTTCCCTTGGCGCTGCGCATAGGGCCATCCTCGTGTGGCGTTACGCTTCTGGACTATGGTGTTGTGTGTAGCTCTTTGGCGCTACATGTAGGGCCATCCTATATATTTTGAGGTTTGCTCTCCTAAAAATGGGGAACATGTTTTTGTCTCTGCCACTTCAGGAGTTGTTGGCCAGCTTGTTGGGTAGTTTGCAAAGTTGATGGGTTGCTATGTTGTAGGGAGTGTGGGTAATAAACAGAAGGTTGATCCGCTGAAACATAAACTGGGTTTTGATGATGCTTTCAACTATAGGGAGGACCATGAGTAAGTATCCGGCATAGTTTATTTGGTCGCAGGGCAGACAATGGAAGCCATGAAGGCATGCAGTGCGAGGATTTCTTCATGCCTCTCCACTTATTATTCACTTATGCATTTAAATAGAAGAATCATAAACTCACTACCTGTAAGAGATGGCATTTGGCTCAGATGCTGCTTGTCTAATACTAAACTCGAAGCCCAGGCGGTGAAGGAGAGCAGAGGACTGAGGTAAAAGCAAACAACCAACAGGGGAGGAAGAGGAACAAAGGAAGGGGAAAATGCATTATCTACCTCCAACAAGGATGCTGTTCGCGTCATTCGACTAAACAAGGTTCAAGAATTATGGGCTCGCGGCCTTGAGCCTTATGCCTATAGTTGGGGAATAACGCATTCTTCGAACCAATTGTAAAGGTTGTATGCAAATTTGGAAAATGGAGAAGTAGCCGATGGCGAAAAGGACCAAGTTTCAGTTGCTGGTAGGATTATAGCATGAAGGTCCTTTGGAAAGCTCCCCTTTTTGACTTTGAGAGATGATTCTGGTGTCATTCAGCTTTATTGTGAGAAAGCAAGGCTGGATCAAGACATGTTTGAGCAGCTAAAGACACTTGTGGACATTGGAGATATTTTAGGTGCAACTAGCTCTGTAAAGTGGACTAAGAAAGGAGAGTTTTCGGTGTATGTGAAGGAATTTTCAATTCTTACAAAGTCCCTACTTCCATTGCCAGAGAAGTATCATGGTCAGACTGATGTTGAGAATCGATATCGCCAATGATATGTGGACATGATTGCAAATCTAGAAGTAGCAGATACTTTTTATTCAAGATCAAAGATTATTTCAGAGATTTGTAAAAGGATGGAAGAGCTTGGCTTCATTGAAGTTGAAACTCTCATGCTTCAAGAAACAACAGGTGGTTATAGTTAAAATGAATTCCTAGGAAGCTCATCGATAGGTTTCACTCCTTTAATGGAATCAGGATGATGTTTATGGAGGTTTTTGAGGAGCTTATCATATGATTAAAGAATGTGGCATAATATTTTCCAGCTAGGAGTTAATTCCTAGTATCTCCAACGTTCAATGAGAATCATGTTCAAAATCCAACATTTCTAGATTTCCAAAAGCATCTAGTGACAAAGTGGAAACAATTCGTCAAATGGTTACAATATCAGCAGGAATATCTTCAGTTCCATTTTATGGGGGAACAAGAATAGCAGGCTGATCAACTATCTCCAAAATTCGTGCAGGCAAGTGCAAGGTGGTAGTCAAAGGGCAGATTTTATGGAAATTGAACCCTTAAAGGAAGTAGATCTTGACCAAAATTCACTGATTTGGTCTTCAAAACAACCCTATTTGCCATAGTTCACAAGAGTTTATAATATTGTTTAGTTTATAATAGAGTTCTATGATAGGATTTTATTTTTAATTTTTTATTTCCTATATTGAAGAAATAAAAATAGATTTGTAATTTAGTATATATAGGATTATTTTTAAAAGATAGAGGTTCGCTTTTTGCAACAAAGAGAGGTTGCTTGGGACTGTGTAAATTTTCTCTTGAAAATTATTTTAATAAAGCAGTTTCTGCCCTTTGGACCTGGGATCTATCATGGTGTTAATGTTTAGTATTTTTTTTCCTGTAATCCACTTACATATTTTGTTTTTCTACCTTGTTACATCATTATCTAAGAGATGTGTTAGGAATTCATCTGTACATGATGCTCCTTTCATGATTATTTTGTTGTTAGATGTAATGGTTGTCTTTGCAGAATCCATCCTCTGTTAGATGCTCTGTTGAGGAACCCTATGTTCCTCGTTTGTTTAAAGCTACTACTGCAGATCCATCCCCTATTTGATGCCTGCAGGGCAACGTGCTTTCTCCCATATTCTTCTCACATTTCCAATCCTTTATCTTGGCTGAACATTGCACTTACTTTGCCCCAAGTTTGCTGGCAGAAACTAGCATCGAATCCATAACCCAATGGTCCTTTCTCTTGCTGTTTTTTACCCAAAAACCTTTCAAATAAATCCTCGCACCTCATAGCTAGCCTAGGATTCACTCATTGTAGCCACATTTTGTTGGCACAGAGAGAGAGCCCTCTCTGGTCTGGCAGGGCTAGATGCCAGATCAAAAGCTTGGTCTGTGGTTACCTCGGAATTGCCTCTTCTCAGTGTTGGGCTGCATTCTTAATGCTAATACAGGGGGTCTCCCCAATATGACATCTCAATCAGACCTCACACCGAGTGGAGTAGGAGCCCCATCGAGAATAAGGATCGGTTGTCAAAAGAACGGGTTTTAGTGGTATGCCTTGGTTGCTACGACACATAGAATGATGTACCCTTGACTTTGGTGAAACAAGTGTATAACTTTGTGAAGATTCAAGTGCAATGCATGAGAGGTTCTATCAAAACAAGGGGGAAGTAAGTGAGATCCTTAAAATCCTGTAATAGTACGCAACTTGAAAGGAACACATGAGCATAAAAGGAATCATAAGTTAGCCTGCAAAATAGTTCACAAGATAACCATGATTGAAATACATAACATCACACATTCAAAAAGATTCATACTAATGAAAATGAATTAGTTCATAAGCTTTAACATAAATGAAATAACATATATTGCAAACATAGCAAGAATAGTCCTACTATATTCACAACATATACATGAAAACACACATGGTCCAAGCTTTTATTAAAGTGAAAGTTCCAAAAATACATGTACATTTGAAAAACAACTAGCCCCAATAGTGGAATTGTTATGAAACCAACTCACAAAAATATAGAAAAGATATATCAACAACTTAGAAATCAGCCTCTTCGAGGGGGCAACCTCCTTTACATTACACAAATGAACAATTCTTGGATGACACAAGTGACAAGACCTCCTTTCTATATATAGGAGTCTAAGGGGTCCCCATACAATCAGAGCCTACATAATAGTAATATTCTAGGGGAACAACAATAACAATAGTGGGCTTCTATGGGTCATAATAATAACAACATGGGGATTATATGGGCACAATAATACAGTAAGGGGGTTGCACTAATAACAATAAGGGGTTACACTAGTAGTATGGGGACCTAACATGCCCCTCTCCTTCAAAAACTGTTGTCCTCAACACTTGAGTAGTTTTGGATGCTTCTGTATAAAATTCTTATCCTCCCATGTAGAATTTTCAACAGGTAAGTTCTTCCACTTGATGAGATACCCTAAAATTGATCGATTTTGTAGTTGTCGATTTCTTGTTTTTGTGACTGCTTCCGATTCCAATATGATTTTTCCTTCCTCATCAAGTTTTGGAAATATTGTTTGAACTGGGATCTTCTCACCTGTAACCTTATTTAAGCATGAAACATGGAAAACCAGGTGCACTCTAGAAGATGGAGGAAGCTCCAATTTGTATGCCATAGTACCAATATTTTGTAACACCTTGTACGGACCATAATGATTTGGTGATAATTTATTATCCTTCTTAGCTTGCTTGAGGGACATTTGTTTGTATGGTTTTAGTCATAGAAATACCCAATCACCTACATCAAAACTTCTTTCACTGAGATGTTGATCTTCCTGTTGTTTCATTCTATACTGCGCTAAAGTGAGGTTATCCTTTAAGAGTTTGAGAACTTGTCGTTGATGCTCGATGTGATCCTCCACTGCTTGAACCTTAGAATTTTCTTTTAAATATGATGTGATGGACAATGTATGATATCCATAAAGTGCCATAAATGGGGTCATTTTTGCTGCAGTATGGAAGGAAGTGTTATACCACCATTCAGCCAAAGGCAACCAATTGACCCATTATGTATGTTTATCAGATACAAAGAAACAAAGATATCCTTCCACACATTTTTTCACTATATTAGTTTTCCCATTAGATTGAGGATGATAAGATGAGCTATGAGCTAATTAAGTACCTAAATATTCCACCTCTTGTACTCCAAAGAAAAATTTGGAGCTTTTTGCATATAATTGTTTCTCCCCCAATATTTTGAGCACCTTGTCAACATGTTGAACATGATCCTTCCAAGACTTGTTGTAGATTAGTATATCATCACAAAATACTAACAAAAATTTTCTAAAGAAGGGTTTGAAAATGGAATTCATTAAACCTTGAAATGTAGAAGGTGCATTGATAAGGTCAAAAAGCATGACCAAAAATTCATAATGACCCTCATGAGTTCTAAATGTTGTTTTTGTAATGTCTTCAATCTTCATTATGATTTGATGATACCCTAAATGAAGATCCAACTTGGTGAAGTAAATTGCTCCATGTAATTCATCCAATAATTAATCAACGATAGGAATGAGAAATTTATCTTTAATAGTAAGCTTGTTGAGCTCCCTATAGTCCGAACACATGTGCCATGATTCATCCTTCTTGTGTACCAATACTACCAGAGCAGAGAAAGAACTTTGACTAGGTTGAATTATACCAACCTCTAGCATTTCTGTAACTATATGTTCAATTTCACTCTTTTGGGCATATGGATGTTTGTAAGGCCTGGTGTTTGGGGGAACACAACTTGGAAGCAAATGAATAACATGATTATGATCACGAATAGGTGGGAGGCCTTTGGGATTCTAAAATACCTTGGAATGATTATCCAAAACGTTTTGGAGATCTGGAGAAATAGATGATTCCAATGTGGGAACCTCTAGTGAACATAATTGTGCAATTACGCCCCTTTGATCTTTATTTAGAAGATTTTTCATGTTGTTAGAGTTGATTATCTTTCCCGGTTTCCCTTCAATACCCCTTAACTCAACTTCCTTTCCTTCTCAAAAAAATTTCAAGAAAATTTAAAGCTGTCATACCTAAATATGTAGCCATTGGACTCCCAGTAAAACATCTTCACCACCCATTGGAATAGAAAGCATTGGACTATTCAAGGCATTCCCATGGATAGCTTGATATTATGGCACTTTCCAGAGCAATTTATGGTTCCTCCATTTGCAACCATTACTTGACACTCTGGTGCTGGATATAGGAAGAAGTTCAATTCCTTGGCTATCTTACAATGAATAAAATTATGGGTACTACCCGAATCAATCAACACTATTACCTTTTTTTTTCTTGATATTCCCTTCTATCTTGAGAGTTTGAGAAGTGATAATTCCTGTCAATGCATTACAAGATATGGCCAGATTCATTTCTTCTTTCTCTAGGATTGGTTCATGGTGTATATCCTCTTCTTTTGACGTTTCTTGTTCCTTTTCCTTCTCTTCTTCCCCATCTATGTAAATTAATTTCTTCTCAGCACACTTATGACCTTTAGTGTATTTTCTATCACAATTGTAACAAAGCCCTTTTGCTCTTTTTTCTTCTAATTGTTGTGGTGTCAACCTTGTAGGTGGTGAAAGGCTAGAAGAAACAACTCTTCCATATTTATAGTTGTGAGTGGTAGGCTTCCTTGTTTCCATAATTTTTCTTTCCATTTTTCTTGCCAACCTAACTGCCTTATCCAATGAATCAGGTTCCCAAAGGTGAACCTCATGTTGGATGTTATCCTTTAAAGTCCTTATGAACACATCAATTATATGCTCCTCTAGAATATCTTTTACCCTTATATTCAATTTTTGGAAGTCCTCAATGTGCCCCATGATTGAACCCTTTTGTTTGAGATTTATCAATTGGCAAAAAAAGGTGTTAACTTTTTGTATCCTCAAAATGTGCTATCATTTCTTCCGTAAAAATTGCCCAAGTGGAAAATCATTTACGGGAGCAAAGCCATCAATACCATACAAACTGATTTGGTTCCAAATATAAAGTTGCAATGCGTACCTTTTGTGTGTTTTGCCCATTATGGAGATTGAAATATTTCTCCATTTGTAGTTTTCATGTTATAGGATCCTTGCCATCAAACTTCCTCATATCAATATTTGGAACATGGTGGGTCTTAAATCCAAAGTTAGAGTCTATGAAATCATGATTAACATTCTTTTGTTCTCATCATGAGTTTCCTTTACTACCCTTTTGCCATTAATAAGGATTTCTTGTAGCAACTTTGTCAAATCTGTATTCAAATATTCCATGTTGCCTTTAAGTTTTTATTCTATACCATCCTTCTTAGCTTATATGCCCTTTGAATTCCTTCAAACTAATTTTTCAACCAAACTTATGCAAAACTTTAAAAATACTACACACCTTTTTTCACTTTGTAGGAGCTCTATATTGAATCTATTGTATAATATCTGTAATTTTGGATCTCCAATGTCTAAAAATGTGTCTTGCAGTAGCCCTCTGAGTCCTATTTCTAGTCCCACAAGTCTGATCAAGATTGGATTCTCCAAGAAAGAGTTATGCTAAATCTCCCATGATGCCCTGATTATAGACTGGTTCAGTAGAGCGAACTTGTATGAAGTGCCATGTGTCATTTTTCGACCTTAGGACCTGAAACCGATACAAAGAAAACTACAGGCTGTCCCATTTCTATAACTTTTAACGAAATTTCAATTTGATGCTCAGAGAGAATGTTATGACGAGTTTCCTCAGATCACTTGTTTGAGATGTAATTCGGGAGCCTGAAAAAACCCTACATGTATTGGACCATATCTCCGAAAATATAGCGAAACAAGATATGAAATTTGAGCCCAAGCTTCATCGATATTTTAGATCAAATGGGTTTTAATTAAAGAGTTTGAATCTTCATAGAAAACAAATTATAGCAAACATGCCACGATGACCTGTTTGAGATGGAATTCTGGAGCTTGCAAAAACCCTAACTTCCTCAGATCATATTTATGAAAATATAGCAAGACAAAATATGAAATTGGAACTGAGGTTTAGAATTATTTTGTATCAAATGGGTTTTATTTTTAGCTTCTGAAACTTCGTAGAGAAAAAGTTATAGCTAAAATTCCACAATGACCTATTTGGAGCAGCGAAACCCTAGAATCCAAAGCTTTGATACCAAATGTTATGAAACTAGCTCACAAAAGATAGAAAATATAGATCAAGAACTTAAAAATAAGCCTCTTCAAGGGGGAATCTCCTTTACATTACACAAATGAATAATTCTTGGATGATACAAATGACAAGACCTCCTTTCTATATATAGGAGTCTAAAGGGTCCCAATACAATCAGAGTCTAATAACAATAATATTGTAGGGGAACAATAATAACAATAATGGGCTTCTATGGGGCATAATAATAACAACATGGGGACTATATGGGCACAATAATAAAATAAGGGAGTTGCACTAATAACAATAAGGGGTTACACTAGTAGTACAGGGACCTAACAGGAGCATGAATCCAATACCTTCTCCTTCGAAAAAAGATACTCCCTATATGATAATGAAGCAGCTAAGGCTCTCAACAAAACTACCTAGCTTTCGATCCTAGCCATATACTTGGCCAAAAACCATTTTCATGAGTTATGAGGGTATATTTATAACAAATTAGATGACTAATCATCCCCCCATTGTGACTCTTGGAATTCCCTCATGACTCTTTGAATTATTTTAACCATGACCTTTGGACTTCATTACAAGATGTCATTTCACATTCCATAATTGACACTTGGAATTTCACTTACAAATTAATTACAAATAGAATATTACAATATTTCTCACATCCATATAAGAACAAATTGGGTAAAGTCAACTAAACAAGCCTAATAAGACAACAATAAGTCAATTTTGAGTTTGGAGAAACTCTAGCTTAGCCACTTCAAATTGTAGCTTCTCGGTCACATAGCGGTGCCAAGCTTTGTATTGTGCCATGACTTCCCCAAAATTTATGATAGGATTAGGCTGGAAGCAAACTCTTGCGTCCATTGCATCTGGGTATATGGTCTTGGAACCAATTTGTGTTTCCTTCTTTAACAAGAACATCATGGTGTTTATCTTGGTAGGGCCACCAATGTACTTATGCATATCATGTCTGCTCACCTTTATATCTAGAGGATTAGTGAACATGCCGCTGACATTAGACACAATCACTCCCACACATCTGCCATTGTAGAACATGCTGAGAAATCAAAACACCATGTCTGCATTGAAGAATCTAAGGTCATGGATAAAATCAGTCATTTCCACCACATGAAACTTAGGGAAGCGATTGAGATTAAGAGGCATGCCAAAAACCTTAATAGGGATGATGGCTGGAAATTAAGTAAACGCTAGATTCCAGCCCTCGCTTCTTAACTCCTTCCCTATCTCCTACCCTTAATGTTTTCTATCTTAAATTTTTTTATTCTTTCATCCTACTATTAGTTATACCTTTCTTTCGTTCCCCTTTCAATGAGGTGTGTTTTTCTCTATCCTTTGGTCTCTTTTATTTTAGAATTCCTTAAATTGTCCTTATCAAGGTTTTGATAAAAGATTCTAAAATATAGGGTTATAAATTAAATTTCAACCAAATATCCTTAAAAAAATAAAAAATAAAATAAAAATAAATAAAATAAATAATTATTTTGGGTCATATGATTATAAAGATTTATTACCTTTCAACCACTTTCAGCCTAATATTATTATATAAATTAATTATTTTTAAGGATATTAGTAACCATTTTTACATTAATAGGTTAACCCCAACTAATAATATTATTCTTGGATAAATTATTAGTTGAATTGATATTATTATTCTTGGATAATATTATTAGTTGAAGGGATCTTGATCATCTTTCCTACAAACTTCTTTCGCTCCATCTGAATGTAGCAAAACAGATTTCAATTTCTTTGTAGAATGTGATTAAAGATAGTTCAATAGCTAAGGCCCTCTGGCTAGAAGAATCCTCCAGGAAAAAGAATTTGATTAAGTTTGAAAAACTATTAAATACTGGAAAACGTTCCTCAGGTTTCGTTTCCAGTTCGGATCTACATCAATCAGCAAGCGCAGTCAATAAGGAGAAGATCTCTGCTTTGAAGGACTGGGTCTGCTCGCAAAGTTCTGATTCAAAAATGTTTGGATCCACTTCTGCTTCTCCGCCCCCCTCACCATCGCGGTCTCTGGCATTTATTGAGCTCTCTCTTCCTTCATTGGCATCACCGGTTTCTACAATTGCTACGCTAGCTCGATTATCTACACTTACTACACCTGCTTGTTCCACTATGCCAACTATTGTGGTGTCTCCCTCGGATCTGCATCACTCAGCAAGCGCAGTCACTAAGGAGCATATCCCTACTTTGAAGGACTGGGTCTACTTTCAAATTTCTAATTCAAAGACATTTGGATCCGCTTCTGCCTATCCACCCCCCTCATTGTCACGGTCTCTAGCATCTATTGAGTTATCTCCTCCATCATCACCATAATCAGTTTCTTCACTTGCTGCATCTGCTCAGTTATCTGAACTTACTGCATGTGCACATTCCTCTACACTGATGGTCCTGGTGTCTCCCTCGACTGCACTTCTATCCTCTAGTGACCTTGCTGGCCCATTGATAGACCTGGTAAGTGCATTGCCCATCTTTCCTTCTGCTGATCAGTGCGATTATAAATCTGTCCTACTGCATCCAGCTCAACTAGATGTTCCGATCCTATCTGCGGCCTCATTCCTGGCTCCTGCCTACTCTGTGGGATCCTCGTCCACCCACGTTCTACTCCCCTCCCTCTCACCAGACGTCGTCCATCCCCCTCTCATCTTGCATACCTGCCATTCCTTGGCTCCTTCCTCCTTTGATTACTCCAACCCCCCTCCCTCGGACATCGTTTTCAGCTCATCCCCCTTACTTGTGTTCAATAATCCTAACACCTCTGCTAAATCTGACCAATTCGTTAACTTGACCGATTCCACCATCTATGCTTCTTCCTCCTTCCTTCCTTCCTCCGAACCCATTTGTTGTAACAATTTTAGTGAAAATATTAAAAATAATATGAATAAATATAATACATACTCTAGAAAGTCTATTAAATATAATAACAAGAATACTATCAATAAGGAAAGGACTTCAATTTATAATAACAAGAATACTATCAATAAGAAAGACTTTCACTTATAATAACAAAAACTCTTCTTTCAGGTTTATTAATATAAGTATTAATAATAACTACTCTAATAATAATAATAATAAGTACGATAATAATAATAATAATAATAACCACTATAATAATAATAATAATAACACCTCTAATGATGATGATGATGATGATGATGATAATAATAATAATGGTTTTAAGAATGCTATTAATCTCTTGAGCAAGAATTTTGATCCCTTCGTCTTTAGTCTCCTTAACAAAGGTCTCAACTTTTCCCTTGCCACGAACAAGATTCCTACTGATGAAATCATCTGTAGCATTGAATATGGGATCAAGGACCTTCCTGACAATATTAAGGAGACTAACAGGCAAGATTGCGATGTTGTTCTTAGGAAGGCTAAAACTTCTAAGAGAAACCTTAGCAAGGCCAAGTTTCTTGCTGTTAAATCCCTAAGGGATGGCCCCAACATTGTCATCATTAGGGCTGACAAAGGTGGAGATGTTGTCATTCTTGATAAATCTGATTATATCCACAAAATGGTGGATCATTTGTCTAATAGTGGGAGTTACATCAATCTCAAGAAAAATCCTTTTAAATCCATTTCTAAAGAGGTTGCTTCTGTGATTAAAGTAGATCCATCTCTTAATCCCCTGTCCCGAAAACTCATTGAGAGCAACCCTCTTACCCCTAGAATCTATGGCCTTCCAAAGATTAATAAATCTGGTGTCCCCTTGAGACCTATCGTTAATACCATTAGTGGTATGACCTATCCTCTTGCTAGATTCCTAGCCTAAAATCTCAAACCTCTTATTGGTTGCAATGATTCTTTTGTGAAAGACTCGGCCTCCTTTATTCAAGAGTGGAAAGATATCAAGTTAGATCCTGGAGATTTATTTGTGAGCTTTGATGTCGTCTCCTTGTACACTAGAATCCCCATCCAAGAAGCCATTGAGTTCATTAACTGTATCATTGATAAAGACACTGCCAAGTTAGTTGGCCTCTGCCTCACCTCTACTTTCTTTAATTTCCAAGGTGAGTTCTATGAACAAACTTGTGGTGTTGCAATGGGCTCCCCTCTCTCCCCTATTGTCGCAAACTTGTTTATGGAAGATTTTGAGACCAAGGCCCTTGTGTCTGCCAAAATTCATCCTAAAAAATGGAAGAGGTTCGTCGATGACACTTGTGTCATCTGGCCTCATGGACGAGAGAAACTTGATTTGTTTCTCAAGCACCTGAATTCTCAATCAGATTCCATCAAGTTCACCATGGAAGTTGAGGAGAATGGTCGCCTTCCCTTTCTTGACATCCTCCTTTGTAGGAGGGAGGATGGCTTCGTCTGTCACCAAGTTTTTTGAAAGAAGACTCACATGAAACAATATCTACATGTCAATTCTCATCATTTCCTAGCTCAAAAATTCGGGGTCCTCAACACTCTCGCTACTCGTGCTCTAAGAATCTCTGATGACGACCACCTTGATCAGGATAAATCTCATCTTCTTAAGGTTTTTGAAAATAATGGGTACAACATATCCCATAGCCCTAAGGCCTTTCACAGAGCTAGCAAAGAACTAAGGGTTAAACCCGCCCTTTGTGATCCTATCTCTAAGGTTTATCTCCCATATATCCAAGGAATGTCTGATAGGATAGCCCATATTCTTAAGAAGTTTAATGTCTCTTCCTCCTTCAAACCTCTTAACACCATAAAAAGTTCCCTTAGATGAGTTAAGGACCCTATTGACCCAAAAGACTCAAAAGGGGTCTACCTCATTCCATATTCCTGTGGTATCCCCTACATTGGTGAACATGTTGAGAAATCAAAACTCCATGTTTGCATTGAAGAATATAAGGTCATTGCTAAAATCGGTCATTTCCACTAGAGGAAAATTAGGCAAGCGATTGAGATTGAGAGGAATGCCGAAAACCTTAATAGGGATGATGGCTGGAAATTAAGTAAAAGCTAGATTCTAGCCCTTGCTCCTTAACTCCTTTACCCTCTTCTCCTCCTAATGTTTTATATCTTAAAATTTTTTATGCTTTCGTCCTACTGTCAATTATACCTTTCTTTCCTTCCCCTTTCAATGAGGTGTGCTTTCCTCTAGCCTTTGGTCTCTTTTATTTTAGAATTCCTTAAACTGTCCTTATCAAGGCTTTGTTAAAAGATTGTAAAATATAGGGTTATAAATTAAATTTCAACCAAACATCCTTAAAAAATAAAAATAAAAATAAAATTAAATAATTACTTTGGGTCATATTATTATAAAGATTTATTACCTTTCAACCAATTTCAACCTATAATTATTATATAAATTAATTATTTTTATGATATTAGTAACCATTTTACATTAATAGGTTAACCCCAACTAATCATATTATTCTTGGATAATATTATTAGTTGAATCGATAAATATATTAATTATTTAACCAACTAATTCATTGCACAACAACTAACTTTTAACCAAATATTATTATACAAATTAATTATTTATTATAACGACTAATTTTCCACCTAATTGGTCAACCCTTACCAATAACATTACATACATATACGAATTAATATTATTATATCAAGATAACAACAAATTTCATTCCTTATTCATAATGACTAGGTCAACCCTAGCTCATAATCTTATATTTTTTATATTATTATTTAAATTAATAAATTGTGACAATTTCGATAATAAATAATTAAATATTACATAATAGCTAGTTTCTAACTAATTATGAGTTTATTTCTTCTAAATAATCCTACTTCACCAATGACTAATTTTGAATGGCTAACATTGTACAATGATGCATCCATGCTATTTATTCTCTTAGATCGATTGGTTTCTCACCTTGTCCTAAGGATGAACCACATTAGTTGGTTTGAAACGTCGACCCAATCCTTACATGTGATTAATCCAAAGATTGTTTCCTAAATTATGGATCATAAAAGTCTTAGATCTAACATTATTACCCTTCACAAAAAGGGAATGACTGACAAGGCTCGTCAAGTTGAACGGGTATGACTGCGAGTTGCTAAGAAGAAATCCAATCTGAATTTTCTCAAAAGGTGTAGGGATGCATCATTGATTCCAGTGTTTGCCCTTATTTCTCATCCTCTTAAGAACTCTAAAAATAAGCATATTTTTTTGAAATCCATCTCTGCTCTTGTTAGATCTGCGATCGGTTCAATAAGAAGGTATGTTGGTCATCTTTCTCGCAAACTTCTTTTGCTCCATTCGAATCTAGCAAACCAGATTTAGATTTATTTGTGGAATGTGGTTAAAGGTAGTTCGACAACAAAGACCCTCTAGATAGAAGAATCCTCCATGAAAAAGCATTTGATTAAGTTTGAAAAACTATTAAATGCTGGAAAAAGCTCCTCATGTTTCGTTTCAGGATCAGATCTACATCAATCAACAAGCGCAATCAATAAGGAGTAGATCCCTTCTTTGAATCCGCCCCCCTCACCTTCGCGGTCTCTGACATTTGTTAAAATCTCTCCTCCCTCATTGCCATCACCGGTTTCTACACTTTTTGCACTGGTTTGGTTATCTACACTTACTGCACCTACTCGTTCCTCTATGCCAACTGTTGTGGTGTCTCCCTCAAATCTGCATCAATCAGCAAGCATAGTCAATAAGGAGTAGATCTCTGCTTTGAAGGATTGGGTTTGCTCGCAAAGTTCTGATTCAAAGATGTTTTGATTCGCTTCTGTCTCTCCGCCCCCCTCACCGTCATGGTCTTTAGCATCTGTTGAGTTGTCTCCTCCTTCATCGCCATCACCGGTTTCTTCACTTGCTACACCTGCTCGGTTATCTGAACTTACTGCACCTGCACGTTCCTCTATGCTGACGGTCATGGTGTCTCCCTCGACTGCACTTCCTTCCTCCGATTATTTCGTTGGCCCATTGATAGATCTAGTAAGTGCACTCCCCATCTTTTCTTCTGCTGATTAATATGATTCGAAATCCATCCTACTGCATCCAGCTCAGCTAGATGTTCCAATCCTGTTCGTGACCTCATTCCTGGCTCCTACTTGCTCAGTGGGATCCTCGCAGATTCACATTATACTCCCCTCCTCCCCGTTGGACATCATCCATCCCCCTCTCAGCTCGCATATTTGCCATTCCTTGGCTCCTTCCTCCTTTGATTACTCCTGCCCCCCTCCCTCGAATATTGTTTTGAACTCGTCCCCTTTACCTATGTTCGATAATCCTAACACATACGCTAAATCTAACCAATTCGTTAACTTGGCCGATTCCACCATCTCTGCTTCTTCCTCCTTCCTGCCTTCCTCCCAACCCATTTGTTGTAACAATTTTAATGACAATATTAAAAAGAATTTGAATAAAAATAATATGAATAAATATAACGCATATTCTAGAAAGTCTATTAAATATAATAACAAGAATACTATCAATAAGAAAGACTTCATTTATAATAACAAGGATAATATCAATAAGAAAGACTTCACTTATAATAACAACTCTTCTTTCAGGTTTAATAATAATAGGATTGATAATAACTACTCTAACAACAACAACAACAACAACAACAACAACAACAACTCTAATAATAATAATGAAGACTACTACTTTAATAATAATAATAATAATAACCACTATAATAATAATAACACCTGTGATGATGATGATGATGTGTTAGGATATTCCAACACATAGGAAATAGTTAAGTATAACTTGGTCTAGTATAGATTTAGGTAAAGTGTGTTTCTTTACTATGTACTTTTGTAGCTTACAATCCGACGGTCACGATATGTAGTGATCCGACGGTTCATTCTCTCCTCGGTATTACTGACACTTGATCCGTGGCTTGACACCCGATTGGTCCATGAATTCTATTT